>JABEVN020000038.1:0-205684 GCA_013146195.2 Codonopsis lanceolata
TTGATGGCCTCGTGTTGCAACATTCGGCCTTGACAATTTAGGGCTTTTGGAAGATGAAGCCATTTATGTTTCTTGGGGGAAGAACTCTGAATGATTTTGACAAAAATTTTTCTTGAGATGAGCAGAGGGAACAATGTCCCAGGAAAAATTTGGATGAGATATAGGCGAAGAATAAATGCGTATGTTCTGTAAGTGGTTTTCACTAAACATGCCGCTAATTACAATTAGCCGTTGGTAATTATTAAGGCGAGGGACCGACAGGGCAAATCGCATACTTACTGGCATTCAAAATTTAAACCACACAAGTTGACCAACGATGTAAGTAAGACACGAAGCTTCTTTGTTTGAGACATGAGAGTTAACAGAGCAATATGAGATACACTCGATTTCAAAAACCATTTTTTAAGCGATCGAGATATTTTGGAATACACGAAAACATACTTAACTAGAGTTGAGACTCCACTAAGCATATAATCACGAGATATTCGGCCAGGTTCTCAACATGAAGACCTGATGAGTAGACACAACCACATAAAATCATGACTTTGAGAACAAACAACGGGCTTTAAACATAATGGGCCGGACATTAAGGCAGGTGATACCATGCACCTACATGACCTAAACAGGTATGTCTAAAATATGCAAAAACAAAAAAAATCGAAAAAATGCATAAACACACAAGTGAGATGTCTAGATCAGCGATTGCGGTTCCCAATGTTGCAACAATGGAAATCACATTCACCAAAAAATCGTGATTTTATGTTTGAATTCAGTTCTTCTTTCACCAATTAACACAATTTCTCCCAAAAACATTATAGGTACTTTATTTCCCTATAAAACAGGCTTTACTTTATTTCAAGCCAAATACACCACTAGGAACCTTTCACACTATTTACGAGGGTGGCGACTTTGCATTCGATCGACCCATGAGATTCGAAAATCCATAGTCCCAAAGAAAGGAAGCCACAACCTTGTTCATAGGTAGCTCTTTTCCGTTAGGTAGCTTTCACACTTTCTCAAATCGGAGGAGTCAATTTAGTCAAGATCAACCCATGCAAGTCGAAACCTCATGGTACATTGACAAATTGCGGCATCTAAAACTTTTGAAAGGTAGCTCTTTCCTTTGTGGTGTGCGAGAGTTTTCTTCTCAAATACAAAACCAGGTCTTGGGAGAAGGTGAGAAGAAAAAATGACAACATAATCACAAAAGTTTTGAATGAATCTTTACACATGCTCAAAGGTACTAACAACAATCAGATTTGATCTAGTGTGCCCTCACAGAACATCAATGCAATATGCCTAAATTTTTTTTTTTTTTTTTTTTTTTAAGTGAGTGATTACATGGCACACATGCTGAGAGAGATTTCCTAAGATTTATGAATCTCTCAAAATCTAGACTCTTAGTAAAGATATCGGCCAAATTATTATACGTACCAACATGTTCAATGCACCTGATGCCTTGTTCAACTAAGTCTCTAATAAAATGGTGTCTTATATCTATGTGCTTTGTTCTTGAGTGTTGAGCAGGGTTTTTAGCTATGCTTATAGCACTTGTGTTGTCACAATACATAGTTAAGATGTCCTTTGTGCAATCCATAATCTTTAATCATTTGTTTCATCCACAAAGTTGTGTGCATGCACTACCGGCTGCTATATATTCGATTCGGTTGATAGAGCCACACAATTTTGTTTCTTGCTAAACCAAGAAATCAGTTGTTTCCCAAATAAAAGCATCCTCAGAAGTACTTCTCATGTCATCAATCTTGCCCGGCCAGTCGGCATCAACGAACCCACAGTTGGTGTTTGTGTGCTTAGTATACCACAAACCCATGCCAAAGGTCTCACCAACATATCGAATGATTCTTTTGGCTGACTTTTAGGTGAGAAACCTTGGGGTTTGCTTGATACCTTGCACACAAACACACACTATGCATGATATACGGGCCAGTGGCGGTTAAATCGACAAACTTCCTATCATACTTCTATACAAGGTAGGATCAACACATTCGATTTTTCATCTTTATTAAGTTTGTTGGATGTGCCCATAGGGGTCTTTTATGTTTTCCATTCTCAAGATCGAATTTCTTCACCAAGTTTTGAGAATACTTGGCTTGAGAAATGAACATCCCTTCATGTGTTTGTTTGATCTGAATGCCTAAGAAATATGTCGGTTCACCTACCATGCTCATTTCAAAAGTGGATGTCATGCAATGCACAAATTCTTTTTCAAGGATTTGGAGGTGGATCAAACACGATGTCATCAACATAAATTTGAGCAATCAAAATATGTTGATCTCGTTTGGATGAACAATGTTTTATCCACCTCTCCCTTTTAAACCCACTTTGTAAAAGGTGATGCGTAAGTCTACCATACCAAGCTCTAGGAGCTTGTTTGAGACCATACAAAGCCTTTTTCGGTTTAAACACATGATTGGGTTTATGGGGTCCTCAAATCCTTTTGGTCGTTCCACAAAAACTTCTTCCTCAAGAATCCCATTCAAAAAGCACTCTTCACATCCATTTGTTGAAGAGTAATGTCAAAGCAGAGGCAATGGCAGTAGACGGATAGACTCAATACGAGACTACTGAGTGCAAAGGTTTCATCAAAATCCACCCCTCGACTTTGTGTATACCCTTGAGCTACCAATCTAGCTTTATTCCTCATTATTTCTCCCACTTCATTCGTTTTGTTCTTGAAAATCCATTTAGTTCCAATAACATTAATTGAAGTGGAGTGCAGAACTAGATACCACACATCATTTTTCGAAAATTGATCTAGTTCCTCTTGCATGGCATTTATCCAGTTTTCATCTTTAAGGGCCTCTTGTACATTCTTAGGTTCAACAGTGGAAACAAAACATGAAGCATGTATATTATCAAATTCAAGAGTGGTCATGCATGCTAGTTTCTTGTAGTCCACTTTACCTTTCTTTCTGGTTGACACACCATCTCTTACATTACCTATAACTTGAGTGAGTGGATGATTTCTCGAATCTTCTTTGGGGATGTCGATTTCTGATCGAGTCATTACGGGTGATCATCTTCTGATTTGAATCAGTTCAGGCGCCTTCTTTTCTGTCGGTTACGTAGACAATGTTTCTCCGATGTTGCAACATCGGGAACAACATCGGAACAACATTGGGTGACGACTCTGAACTTTTTCGAACAACTTTGTATGCTCGAATCGTATTCTGCTCACTGAACTCTGGATTCAGCGCCTAATTCAGGATCAAAGTCTCCAAAGTCCAAAAACCCTGAAACGTCTTCCTCAGAAGTTTTGACACCAAGACCAGTTAAATCATCAAACACAATATTCATGGATTCCATAATAGTCTTAGTTCGAAGATTGAATACTCTATATGCTCGACTATTTGTGGAATATCCCATAAAAACACATTTATCACTTTTAGAGTCAAACTTGGAAAGTTGATCTCTATCATTGAGCAGATAACATATGCAACCAAACACATGAAAGTATTTCAAGGTAGGTTTCTTCCCAAGAAATATCTCATAAGGTGTCATAGTGCTACTGGTCTCAAGAAAACTCTATTTCCAATATGACAAGCGGTGTTCAAAGCTTGACCCAAAATCTTTTGGCCAAGCCAATTTTTTGAATGTAACATTACTCTAGCCATTTCTTGCGGTAATGTCTGTTCTTTCTCTCCGCCACTCCATTTTGTTGTGGAGTTTTGGGAGCGAGAGAATTCATGAGAAATACCATTAGAGGCACAATATTTAGAAAAGGATGCATTTTCATATTCCGTGCCATGATCGATCTAATCTAGTGAGTTTTAGATCATACAAGTTCATAACAGGGTTGTACCAAATTTTGAAAGCCTCAAAAGTTTCAGACTTCTCTCTTAAAAATATTACCCAAGTATATCTAGAGAAGTCATCTACAGAACAAAGGTGTACTTTTTCTTACCTAGGCTTTCTACCTCAATGGGACCCATAAGGTCGGTATGAATCATCTCCAAACATGCGGAAGTGGAGCATTGTGTGATTGGGAGATGTGAGGCCTTGACTTGTTTACCTTTTGACATGGTCCACATACCTTTGAGTAATTCCTTTCATTTGGTAATCCTTTGGCGACATCATGCCTCACAAGCTCATCGAGCTTACAGCTCATGTGACCAAGCTTACGGTGCCGGAGATGCATTACATCAATACTTGCTTTTTGACATGAATGAGTGTTATTGAACAAGTAACAATTATCGAGGCGATCTTAAACTGTCGAGAAGACATTTGTTATTATGATCAAAAACCTCACAAGAATGTTTGTCAAATCTTACACGAAGATCATCGTCACACAATTGACTTATCTTGTCGGGTTTGTCTTAAGGCCTTCCACATGGTAGCGTTTTTGAGGTTTGGAAGACCTTCAACGTTCAATGTTCCTTTACCTACAATTTTCCCTTTTGCACCACCACCATATGTCACGAGAACCACCATTCATACTTACATATTCCTCAAATTCTCGGCTTCACTGTCATGTGTCTAGAACAACCACTATCGAAATACCGGGATCCGGCTACATGAGATTTTAAAGAGGTAAATGTAACATTGCATTTTCATCATGGGACATGGGCGCCGAGGCGGATATCAAATGGCTCACGATATTTGGCTCTGCATTTTTCATCACATGTTTTTGGAACCCACATTTTTTTCTGTTTTGGGTTGGGGTTTTGGAAAAAATTATGATTTGCCCTTGAATGAGGCTTCCAATGTTTACGCCAATGTTCTTTGCATTGGTGGCGCGTGGTTGCTTCATCTGTTACGATGAGCTTTTCCAAAGAATTCTTGCCTTTTTCATTCTCATACATTGCCTTTTTAGAAAGCAAAAATTTGGATGTGACCGAGCTTATGGCGAAGTGACAAACATAATTTTTCCTTCTTGGTCTTGTTTTATCCTGACGTTTTCGGAAAGCTTTCATCATTTTTGGTTCTGAAGTTCCTTCTCCTTCTTTCACAAACACTTTAGGGACAAAACCTATACGATGCGGAAGAGTTACGAGAATTTAGCGGATCGTCAACCTTACGTTTGCTTGAATTCCACTTGGTCGGTGTTGCTTCGGCTTGAGCAAGTTGCTCCTTTAGGCTCAATTTCCACATCCTTTCTACTTAGAACTCCTTCGGCGATTATGCATTCTTTTTGCTCCTCGTTGGCCTTTTTCGGCGGTTCATTCGCCTTACCAAGTAGTGTGACTTGATGAGCCCTTTTCTCCCAATCCTTGTACAGACTCCTTGTACCCTTCCAGCAGATCTGAATCTGTATGTCCGTCATCCTCTGCAAGCGTGGAATTAAAAGCAGAAAAAAGCTGTTCTGTTTACGCACAATGTTTCTCGATGTTACTCGATGTTGCAACATCGGGTGAGACATTCTGAACCAACTGCACTATCTGAATCAGAATCATAAAGCTGCATTCAAGGTGATAAGATCACTGGATCTTCTCCATCACTATCACTTAGAGTTGCGAAAAATTCAATCCTTTCTTTCTTAAAGTGTTAGCACATTGGTTTTGCGTAGTGTCCAAAACCTTGACATTCTCTACATTGGATAGAATCAAGATTCTTACCATTGTAGGATGACTTAAACAAAAGGATTTGTGAAGGGTTTTCGGGAGTTTGAAAGGATTGTTCTTTGGGAACAAATTTCACGAGAATCGGGTTTGAAATTTATTTTTGAGTTTGATGATGGAGTTCTGTTTTGACTTTTATTTTTCAAAAATTTTTGAATTTAGTAGTCAATAAAGCAATTGATTCTTCTCCAAAATCGAGACTCATCAATGTCTTTTTGAATTTCTAGCGAGATCACATGACAGATCAATTGGTGCGAGCATAGCAATGTTTTCCGGTGGGTGTAGAAGATGATGAGACACCTTTGCCTTTGTTTTTTAATTGATCGTTTAGATTCAACTCAAAGTTTTGAAGAATTCCGCCAATCTTTCAAAACTCATCTTGTCAATATCATGTGCTTCTTCAATAGCACATATCTTGACATTGAATCTTCAGGCAAAGTCCTCATCATCTTCTTGACAAGGCGCTCATTAGTAATGGGATCTCCTAAGGCTAAGGCGAATTTTGATAGATCAAGAAGTCTTCCATAATAAGTCATTATGTCCTCGGACTCTTGCATCCTTGTGTTTTCAAGCGAGTCGTTAACATTCTTAGCTTTGAGGAGCGAACAACGGCGAGGTCCTTCACATAAGGTTTGAAGGGCCTCCCACACATCTTTAGCGGTCGTAATTTGCTATTACTCACGAATGTATTTGCATCTAATGGCCTTGTAAATAGCGAGACAAAGCTTTTGAGTTAAAAGACGGCGTGTTCCTATCATCGTTGGACCACTCGGACTCCTTAGTGACTTTGACATCACCATCGAGAATCAACGGTTTTGGGAGGACTCCAACCATTCAACACACAAGCCACGCTCTTTCATCAATTGATTTGATGAAGATACGCATCTTGACTTTCCATATAGAATAATTAGCATTAGTAAGTGTAGGGGGACGAACCACATTCTCATATTGAGAATCCATCGCGTCTATAAAACAGAATCGACTCTTAGTGATATCAAGAGTAGGCTCTGATACCAATTGAAAGAACGCAATGCCACGGAATCTCAATATGGGATGATGTTACTGTCAATGTTGCGTGTGAATGTTGCAACAATGGCGGTAACAATGTGAACTGAAAGTGTGTAACAGAAATTTGCAGCGGAAGTTTTGTTTTGAGATTTGAAATTTAACACACTTAGTAAGACAGAAAATCACGAAAAACAATCTACAAGAATCAATCTTGTAGATCAAGCCTCAAGGCAACAAACTTTATTAAAACCAAAAACTGTTTTTGAATCTAAACAAAAACACAAAATTCTCACAAGATATATGATCTTGGAGAATCACAAAACCCACATAAACACTAAACCAAACGTGGGAAGAAAGAACCAAAAAGAAAACAGAAACAGCTTCCAAGACAATCACACAAACTGGAAGCACAAAATAAAGCTTCGAGAAAACACAAAGGCGTGTTCTGAAGTTTTACGGCGAAAGCAAGAATCCAGAAGGTCTTCGTGTAAGATTTGTTTGGATTCTTCTCACAGCTTCAACACACAAAAGCTTCTAGATTAAACTCTCTCAATCTGATTCGCTCAAACTTAATTGCTCTCCTGCTTCTCTATCTCTGCGTATCTCCTCAAGCTGCTCGGCATCTCCTATATAAATACAGGCTGCAGCAACTTCTCGTCCAAGACACCAAGGAATCCTGCAACAACACGGCAAGACACCAAAACATTCTAGGAAAGAGATTTAGCCGAAAATAACACAAGATTACCTTTCCTAATTTGAGAACATTAATAACTAAAACCTTATGCAAAGATTTAATTACTAAAAATATCACCTATCTCTAATAAAGAATCCTACTTAAATCCTAACACAAAAATACCAAAATAAATCCTATTTTGACTAAGAAAGTGAGGACAAGATAAATTAGGCAATGCCTAAAATACCCTTACAGAAACCATGCTTAACATCAGTACTATTGACCTTCCAACATCCAAAGAGTTTGAATTTCTGCATAAATAAATAAATTCAACATGCACGTTATAACTTATTCCTATACGTTAACGTTGGTACACCACAACCACAATCACAACGACTGCGCGTTTCACTGCAATTGTACGTACGTACCTTTTTAAATATGGTGAAGAGGATTTTGCCATGGGAACCCATGAGAACAACTTGATTGCTGCATTTGTGATTGTAGTTATCGACCCGATAAACAATTTGGCCTTTGGAATCAAACGCAGTGCAGCCATAACCATGCAATACAAGAGACTTCATCCATATCGTGAACCTCTCTTGCTTTGAGGAAGATGTGGGCCCAGTAGCAACCAATTGGGGATGAACTTTTGACATTTAAGTAAATAAAACTAGCTAGCTTTAGGTCTGCGCTCAAAACCTTTTATAAGGAAATTAAGAATATGACGAGAAGGTGGTCAATGCAGTTAATCAATTTTATCTGATTAAAGAGGTCTTAATCATTACCGTTTGGCCCGACAATTACTATCATAAACAGCCTACCGAGCTGAAAAGTACCCGACTTGTAACCCGTTTTCCAAAAATTTAACGGGCTGGATTAAAATGGACCGAACCCGCTACCCATTTTGACCCGATAGTATTTATTTTGATTGTTTTGGAAATGATGCTACACAATTTGGTATTGGGCCGTTCCTTGCGGGTTGTAGTATATTTGGGCTTATGTGATGGTACGATCTGATAGAAACCTGTCAAAAGAAAGATAACTTAGAAGGAATGCAAGGCAGGGTCTCGCGAAACCCTTTGGCGTGAGAGTAAGTCTTAAGCTTGATTGAAAGCAAAAGGACAGAGTTTTTGTGTGCAAAATGAACATATCTTTCTAATGAGGCCTTGCAAAATGAAATCTGGGCTGAGTTATTATTGTGGAGAGATCTTAGGCCTTTATAACTATAAATGCGGGTTGACCGCGTAACTGACGGAGACATGGCTGAAATCTCGGACTCGATAGTTATCAAGCAGCTGAGTTTGGAATGAATATCTGGTTATCCGAGCATCCTTGCTCCATACTCGGACAAATCTGTAGAAGGATTCCTGGTCGGAATACATGTAGAATGTTTATCCCGGGTTATCCTGCTCGGATAACCTCTTTCCTAGTCCCTTTCTCCCACGTGCTTACCACGTGAAGGCTCATGACCAGGATTTGAAGCCGAGCTCATTAGGAAAAATTTGGGCTAAGACGGGTCAACCCGTTGTAATTGGTTATCAGTTTAACCGGACCCGGCCGATTCAACACAATCCATTTTGCCCATTTGATATTTGAGTTCTAATTAGTTTTAACCTGTTTGAATCACTTACCCGCCTTTACCCACCCATACATGCACCCAATTGCGAGGCCTAATTACTATAACAAGCAATTAATTATGGTAATTTGAGTTTGCGTTAATTTAGTCTATGCGTCATTATATATTCTCCATCTCCAACCGTATTATAATAGAACTGCTGTCGGCTGCCATTATTTCGATTGTTTAGTTTTTTATACTCATCCCTAGTTAAGAAACTCTAATCACGTTCATCATGTTTTACCATTAATGGTATATACTATGTAATCCTGAATAAAAACATAATAGTACTACTGTACATATTGAAGCTTATCTCATTGGAAAGTCGTCTCTATATGTAGTTTTTGGCTCACTGTTTCAATGTGGCTATTACATCACCAGCAGTGTCTGCATCTGCATCATTCAAAGCTCCATTCTTGACTAGTTAATCTGCATGAGGTTTGTACTACTATAAAAAGTAGGGTGTCAACTTCATGTTGCACGGCCCCACGGTTATAAATTTATAATACTAAAGAACTTTTTCGGTGAATAATTACTCTTGTTTATTAAAATTGGAAACACTTATTTGTTATTTGTTCATGTCAATACTGAAACAGAGTATATTTACCTGTTATTGGTTATTGGGCAAGTTGATTGTTATTTAAATATGAATATGATTGATAAGTTTTACTGTTAAGAAACAGTAATATTTAGAAACTAATCATTATTGTATCTTTCTTACTTCTGTTCTGGATAAGCATAATTTCATCCCCAAGAATTGTTTAATGTAATTGATGACTAGGAGTAGTTAATTGGTAAATGTCCATGGTTCATTCCTGCTTTTTAATTTTATTCCTACAGTTTACGTACTGAACTGTAAGCAAGAATTTTACAACAAAGAGAGGTAAGAAACCAAAATGTTTGATAAATATTCATCAGCTTGATCGGTATACAAGACAATATTCCCAGCTTCACCTGTTTTAGTCTTACATGACAGATTTTGATTGCTTCTCCTCAATTGATATTAGCATAGATTGGTCGACTGCTGTTTAAATTGCAATCAAAATCTCTTTTAACTTCAACTAGCCACCCTAAGCAACTATCAGGGAAAACAGAACCAGAACCAGAACCAGTGAAGTACGTCAGGCATCATTTGTCAACCCAGTCCTTGAACAGCAACATCATGTAGATGGGCAGGTTTACAGCAGCTACTACTGTAAGTACTCGTAATGTCCGCACCAATCTCCGTATCACCATTTTTGCTTTTGATTTTTTTGTTTTACTTGGCAACAAATTTGCGTCCACAGGCATGGAAACCTCTATCTCCTGCATTATCTGCTTCTTAGCAGTTGATCTCATTACAGCACTTCCCCTCTCTACGAGAACCCTCTCACTTGAACCTGTAGAGGCTGTCTTCAGGGCTTTCTTGATAAGATGCATCGATCCTTCCGCATCCCAGACCATCTCATACTCACAGTTCTCATCTTCATCTTTCTCTTTTGAGCCTTTGAAAATGCCAACTATGCTAATCGTTAAATCACCCACATGACGTAAAATGCCGATCCCGTTTGTTGGCCACAGGAGGACAACAAGAAGGGTTAGGACAAATAGAGAAAGATACCTGACATTATCAGTACAAAATAGTTCCATAATTACAGCCAGCACCAAACGTATATAATGACTGACCCCATTATTATTATTATTATTATTATTATTAAAAAAAAGAAAAAACAATGATTACCCTATGTAAATGAATGTTTGTGCAGGAAGAAAGCACAGATGAGTCGATATTGCATCACTAACAGTGGACGCATTTTGAAATATATGATTACTTGCAGATAATAGCATGAAAGATGGATATAAATTCCCCTGCTGCCAGCTAATGGTCCCCAGAGTGTGCTACACAAAGTACAGCTTGTCAAACATCGTGACATGATCAAAAAGACATGAATCCCATGCAGAACTAGTTGCTTACCTCTATCACAGGCCCCTGTTTACACTTATGAGAAACAGTACACTGATCATGATCATGGCCAGACAAGACGAGCATCTGCAGATGCAGGAAATAGCATATCAGTTCATCTAATGTCTTTTCGCCAAGCAACGTTGTTCTTTCTTTCATATCAGAACTCAACCATGACTTGGGGAGTGAAGAGAACATACAGGTCTGATACGATCCAGCAGGTTGTTTGATGCTTCTTCTGTGATATAGTTTTGATACCTGTATCAGTAAAACAACCTTAGAAGTTCACCCTTAGGAATTAGTAGTTAAAAGAGTACAATGAAATAAAAAATGTAATTCCATTGAGGAGAAAGGCATGATACTGAGATAAGAAATTTACAATAATTCTTGATCACGAGCTGCACGAGAAATTCTCTGAAGATGAAGAAAGAGGATTATGTGAGTTCGGATAGTGATCAAAGCATGCTTTCAGATTCAGAACCCACTAATTCACTGCAGTGAGAACTGAAGTCCATGCAGATACAACTTATAAATGAGATTTGAAGTGGATACAAAGTAATCTCGCTCGGCGAAAAACGGATACATCTTAATCTCAGCCCACCAAAAGGTCATAGGGTGGTAGTATTTTACCTGATTTATCACTGAGGAAGAACGATGAGGGCCACAATAAGTCCAATCCGGACGATACAGCGGTATATGGGTTAGTAAAACCCTTGGAGATGAAGTAGAATCTAAATGACAAAGAGCATTACTGATGTGTTATCATCTTACAGAAACAACAAACTTATAAACTTGTTAGACAACACAATATACCTCTGGAGACATTTTTGACGAAATTCCAGGTCGCAGAAGTCTGGTTTCCTAGTGGAGACCCTGTAGATACGAAACCATCTCGCCTCAAAATATTTTTAGTAAAACTAAGTCCATTAATCTCCAGAACAAGAATGGCAAGCATATATAAATTGGTTGCTAAAAATGAAACAATAGATATCTTAGGTGCTCTCCACTCTCCAGAGATGATTAACTTGGAACTGGAGCAATGCAGGACAATGAAATAATTACCATGTTTAGTGTCTAAGCCTCATTGGTTATACTAGAGTTATGTAATTGTCTTGAACCCGTGAACCAAAGGAAGAAAAGCCTGTATTGCGCGAGCTGGCCGATACCCACGCATGCGCACACACACACAGATGAGGTTATGTTCCTCATATTGTTCATTGAGTGTAAAATGGGGCTTGAAACTCTCGGGATTTTATGGCATTGGACTTAAAATTCTAGTGTTTGGAATTCTAAACAGTGACAACTCAATCCTGGGGATACTCAAATATGAGCCCAAAATCTGTTGGCAAAACTTACTCACACTACACATCATGATATCCAACTCCAGAGCATATAATAACTTCAAACTGATTTATTCCCACACAGGCAATAATGCATTCCCAAATAGTAACAATTAGAGCGAGAAAGAAGAAAACAAACTTAATACAATCATACGCTAAGAGAACAGACTTTTTTCTCAAAGTTGGGACCATGGCATCCCCTAAGGAATAATCTTTCAGATTCAACAGACACGCATTGGAAGGAAGTTCCACCAATCCACGTCAGCCTACGGGTGAGCTCGAATAGCCAGTAAGACTAATACCACCATGCCGCCGGGGATGATATTCCAGGAGATGGGTAATCATCAATGATGACTAAGGTGGTTGGAGGAAGGTGGTCTAGCTATGGTGCAGAGAGAGAGAGATAGAGCCAATGTGCGTTTGAGCGTGTTTACTGTGTTGTTAAGAGGAAAGGAAAAAGCCCATCTCTCAATTCCACCCGTGTTGGTTTTCAAATCCTTAGCTCTGGGTGTAGATTCCATAGAATTGATTATGTGGAATTGGAATGCAACGAATTGTAATTAAACCTCAATTAAAGAAAATTTTCTTATACATATATATATATATATATATAGTTAATCTCCAAACATTGGAACTGGTAAAGGGACCCCAATTCTAATTCAAAAGCTTCAAATTCTGGTTCCCAAACAGACTCATACCGGGGCGGACTCAATTAGCGCCCAGTGGGAGCAGGCAACCCCACTGAAGAATTTTCAATTCTTTTTAAAATTATGTTTCATTTTAAGAGTTTAGGGTGGTAAAATGTGTTATTGTAGTAGCCAAGGGGCCTAAGTGCAATTGTTACTCAATCTTCGACTGCTATGTATGTAGACATGCCCAAACGGTTCCGGTACCGGTTCTTCGAAGGCTATACGGTAAACCGAATTCGAACCGTGAACCTCCATGGTTCAGTCGTGAACCTCCATGGTTCAGTCATGAACCGTGAATCCGGTTCATGGTTCCAAATGTATTTATTTTTTACATTTTATGATTTTTTTTAAAAACTATCTTTAAACCTTTGTAAACCTTATGTAAAATGTTTTTTGAATTTTTTAAGTGACCAAAAGTATTTATAGGTAAGGAAAAAATGTAAAAAAAAAATTCATCAAAAACACCAAAAAACGGTTCACGGTTCGAACTGACTTTGAAGGGAAATGGAGGAGCCGGTTCCGGTTCACATAAGGTTTGGTTCTTCGTTGCGGTTCGCCACGGTTTTGTGCATGTCTATATGTATGTGAACTCTATTGAAACTATTTACATTTTGTACCCTTCTATTAAATAAACTAAAATTAACTATCTCATTATATTTAGTTAATGCTACAATTTAAACAAAATGCTCTAATCCTTGATTGTAAATATTTAAAATTAAATTAATCAATATCCTTGCTAAGTACATTCATTTTTAAATACTTATTTTTTAAATTATTAATATTAACGTGTATATGATTTTTTAAACGGTCGCTAATAATTTCTTCATATTTTAAATGGTTTGTTATATAGAAAAATTTCACCGTGATTCCTTGAATTTTTATTCATCAGTTAGTACTACTCTCCACTGGAAGAAAATCCTCGATCCACCACTGGACCCATACAACCTTTTAGGTTGTCAAAGCAATTAATGACAACATAACAAATGACAGAAGTATTTATTTTGGCTACAACATAAACCATTCTTCTAACATGTCTATTACAAATATCACATACTAGTTTTTTTTTTTTTGATAAGTAATATCACATACTAGTATTTGTGCGTCTTAGGATTGCTAATCAACTGATCCTGTTACTTAGCATCTGAAGACAACTTGCAGCATATAGCAGAGGCATTATCATTATCAGATACAAAATTGGAGACAAACGAACTAAACTGTCACATACAAAAACAATCTGATTCACCTTAAACCCAGAGAAAGGTGTGGCTATCAAACAACCCAAAACTCTGTTGAGATGAAGCATATAATGCCAGAAAGAAAGAAAAAATGTAAGCTGCATCCTTTCTTACCATCCAGTGTTTGGGCATCAATAGCAACAAAATCCACTTTTCCAGCTGTAAATCGATAGTTCCTTGCACCAAATTCATTTTCATAACGTCTGATAACCTATAAATGGGTAATAATACAGACAAAATGTAACAGAGGAATTGGTGAAGCATTTTGTACAGAACAATAGACATAAGGACTATCTCTTTCTATACATTTTCTTTTAAAAAAATTAATTGAAAATAAATTTAGTTGATGATTCCTGCAATATTGTCACTTACATAACTGTGATTTCCACAAACTGATGGGCAAACATTAACGAATCTCACTCAATATACAAACGTAACAAACCATCAAAAAACAAGGTGTTATATCAATCCTTATCTCTTTCTTTAGCCTAATATCGCCCTATATAAGAGAGCTTTCTTCTGACTTTTCAACTAATGCAATGAATTGTGTTTAAAGTTTCTAATAAGCGTATACACATAAAATATGCCTTATAAAATCATTCTGCACTGGGAACATTTATTTCACAGAATACAAGTGTTTTCAACAACTTATTGTATAAGATTGAAATGATTCAAGTGAGCATTTAGTACCACACTAAAACTTAAAAGCATACAAGTCACAGGCACTTTCTTCATACCCTAACCTGTTGAAAAAATGAAGATATACTGAAAAATACAAACATACCTCAGGCCTATGAGAGTGGAAAGCTGAATAACCAATATCATGGTTTCCAGATATGAAGTATACTTGACGATTTGTAGTTCTCTTAAGTTTCTCGAGGTCAAAAATATGCTTAAGGCGGTTTAAAGATTCTTGCCATCTACAAAATAATGCAGAACAGGGCTTCAGTGCCAAAAAGTAACAAAAGATTGCTTCTAAAGTCGCATATGAGATTCATCACTCTTATCCCACTATGCATAATATGTTATTGTGAGCCAAACAAGAGAAAAAGACAGGTTATCATAGATGTAGTTCCTAGTAGCCTTTTGCCTACATTACAGGCCCCAAGAACCCCAAATACAAAAGGAAATGGAAAGCTGAGATAAAGATCACATATAGTATGTCTTATAAGTTATGAATGTCCAAACAGAAATAATTGGACACCACCTTCTTATTCTATCAAGATAGTGTTATAACTTGAAATCAAAAAGACATCTTATACTCAATTTTCAAGGTTTTCTTATCAATTCATTGGCAGTTAATACAACAATCATATAAAAAGACAAAACTTCACCAGCTTACTCTTCATCAGAAAGAATAAGCCCCCCATCAAAATAATCACCCAAAAACAAAACGACGTCAGGTTTCAAAGGCATGACAGATGCCAGGAATGCTCTGCGCATGAATATATCTGTATAGAATTGAGCGAACTCTAGAACGAGTGATTTTGGAGCTAGACGATGGCTGGTTTTGTCCATGAGCTGTTAAGACAGGAATCTTACATTAGTGCATGGAGTTATGAAGGACCAAACAATGGCATACAATTACAGGAAACCTTCTCTTATAAAAGAATAAAAAATACCTGAGGGTCAGCTAAAACTGCAATTTTTACATAATCGTCTGAATATTCAACTCCATTTATCTGAATTTTCCAAACAGATTAGAATAAGGCAAAACGAGCTCATGCCCATGCACATAGGCAAATAATTTTAAATATTATATGCGAAATAGCTTCAGACCATAAATAAGATGCAAGGAGTATAAATCAGGAATAAAGGGATCAGTGATTATTTATTTGAAGAGGTAAAAACAAATCGTATCTTTCACCAACAAAGATGTGTAAACAGGACATCACAATGCTTGGTTTACGTGTCATTTTGCTGACTTGGAAAGAGACCTTGTGGTTCACCGGATGGGAAGGTGAAGCAAGAGCAAACAGTACCTTCAACACAAGGCACCATTTACTACCTCCAACCCATATTAAGAGTCTTATCGTATAACTAACTTCAATGACAATCAATATTGCTGCGGTCACAATAAGATCACATAAATTTGTGCACAAAAGGAAGCACCTGATTTAATAGCCAGCCAAGGCAGCAGCTTGGGTTCAACAAGAATGGATTTTGAACAGTTGGAGCCTAGATGTTTATTAATTAATTCGCAGTTCAATTGTGAATAAATTATTTGTTAAGGATCGTGTGAATTTAGCATTAGTTTTGAAAAGTGGGAATCAAATAAATGTGGCGATAAATATTGAAATCTAACATACACCCTCCAAATGTTTACATTGACCTTCTAATATGGATTTATATTTTCTAGTAGTAAGGACCATGTAATGGGGAATGGCGGATGCATATAACAAAAAAAACTGATTGAGGAAATTAAGAAATGTATTGCAAAGATAAAAGAATTGGTGAGAGTTAGCGAGATGTCTAAAATTCAATAATTTACACTAGATGGAGTAAATTCAGCATAAAACATCCATCAATCAAGAGCAAATCAAGGAAGGGTATAGATAGATAGATAGATAAGAAGATTGTAAGAAAATCTACAAGTGATAAATACCGTTGGGGAAGGCCAGGAACATTTCCAAAGAGAGGGAAGCCAAAAGGCGAACATCTCGCCGTAAAGAATGGTGACGGCCCATAATAAACACAAAAACACCGTTTGATTCATAACCATCTTCACCTGCTCCTTTTCTCACTCTCTTTCTTCTTCCATTGTTTTTGCTTCCCCACGAGCTCAGCTGTCCAAATTCAACACCCCCAAATCGGAGAATACTAGTAGACGGTTTTTCTCAACCTTCACCGAGTTTACCGTGTTTGTGTAATGGAGTCTTCCACTGTCAATCTTCAGTATTCACATTTCACAGAGACTGAGTGGATACTTTAAAAGTCAAAGGTTTAAACACCGTGTCACTCTTACTTTAATTCTCATGTTTACCTGATACAGACATACAGTACATGTAAGAATATGAGTCAGCATCTCCGATGCATCACATCCTATTACATCTTCCTTAGCGGGATCCCACTGCTACCTACACACTTTTCTCTTCTTATTTTATTTAACAATATATATTTCAAATGCTAATCTTCTAATACATCTTCTTAATTAGGTCTCACTGCCACCTCATTAACTTTACAATTAAATCTTATTTTTATATTTCTCAAACAAATAAATTTATTTAACTTTATTTAATATATTTCGTATAAATTAATTAAATTATAAATAAATACATTAATTAATTTATAAATAATAAATTACTCACAAATTAAATAAATTTTAATTTAATTAATAAATTATCAATAAAATACATACTCCCTCCGTCCCTAAATAATCGTTCTAGTTGATCCGGCACACAGTTTAAGAAAAAACAATTGACTTGATTATTTATATTAGTTTAATGTGTACTTTCCTTTAAAGCACATGTATATGTGACCCATAATTAAAGTGAAGTGAAAAAGTAAGGGTAAAGTGGTAAAAGTGTTGTTCTAAAAAGGTAAGTTTCAAATTGAACAATTATTTGGGACGGGCGAAAGGATAACGATAATTTAGGGACGGAGGGAGTATTATACATGACTCGTAAAATAACATAAATAGAAAATTACATAAAACGTTAAAATTGAAAAAAAAAAATACATAATGATAAAGTTACATAAAACATAAATACTTAAAAATTACGTAAAAACAATTCAATAATTAAAATTACATAAAAACGTCACCATAACGACGCCATATATGCTCAACCAAGTTGGATCGAAGTTCATGATGTGTGTTTCTATCTCGTACTCGCACGAATTTCGTTGTAGATATTCTTCAAATGCTTGTGTTGACCCATGGTTTACTTATGATGGAGAGTCATATCGGTATCATCGCCCAGTTAAGTAATGTGATCACCCTCGGCCTCCATAATCATGTTATGTAAAATAATGCATGTGAGCATTATTTCTTTCAAGTTATCTCTATACCAAAACCTGCTGGGACCTTTGATAATTGCCCATCTTGATTGGAGTACTCCAAATGCCCGTTCGACATCTTTTCTTGCATCCTCTTGCATCTCTTTGAATTTCTTTAAGCAACATTCGACGCCAGACACGAAAAACTCTTAACAAAGTAGCTCAATCAGGATAAATTCCATCGGTTAGGTAGTATCCTTTTGTATCTTGTATGTCATTCACTTCAAAATTGCGGCGTGCATTTCCTTCGAGTTGTTAAACAAAGGTGATTCATATAACACATTAAGATCATTACGCGAACCCGCGACCCCAAAAATGCATGTCATATCCATAAATTTGTCGAGACGCAGCACAATTGTAGGCTTCTTATGACCTCTTGTATATTGACATTGCCAAGCGATCGGACAATTTTTCCATTCCCAGTGCATACAATCAAGACTTCCTAACATTCACGGAAAGCCATGCCTTTGCTCGTGCATTTGAAGTAGACGTTGTGTATCATTAGCATTTGGTCTTCTCAAGTATTGACCTCAACAATTCAATAATACATCGGCGAAGTTGAACATGCACTCGATGGCGGTTGTTTTTGCTAATCGGAGGTACTCGTCGAGATGATCGGCCGGAGGACTCCATAAACCAATTGACAAATAGGCTGCCGTGCATTTTTGAAGTGGTGAGAGACCTACTACTTTTCTCATCGGACCTCATCCGAAAATAACTTGAATGATTCTCCAATGCATTAACTATCTGAATGAATAAGTTTCGATGCATTCAAAAGCGTCGGCAAAATATATGATCGAGATACTGATGGTGAGATGAGAAGTAGTCATTGACAAGTTGAATATTTCCCGCTACACGCTTTCGATCTATATACCTCCTCTTTTTCCTTTGGCGGCGCCTCGACGCCTGTTGGCTCTTCTCTTTCTTCTATACGTTGTTGTAATGCAATTATCTCAAAAATATTTTTTCACCTTCGGATATGTTGGATTCGTTGGATTCTTCGGTATGACTGCTTGTGTTAGAGCTATTGGTAGAAGAAGAGGAGGAAGACATCTTTAGTTGTATGTTGATGATTTGTAGCTATTGGTAAAAGAAGAAGACACCTTATCATCTATATATACTTCTCAACAAAGGCTACTTTACAACGGTTACTTTAACACGACTACTTTACAACGGCTAGTTTACAACGGCTACTTTAAAACATTTACTTTAAAGTGATAGCTAGGAGTGAGAATTTTCAAACTTCCAATTTTGGAAGAAAATATTGTGTGAGGAATAATGGAGCAGCAACAAAACGTGACATGCACACACGGCTTGAGTGATGGGCGTGTATCTCACGCAGAAGCCGGCAAGTGAGAAGCCCATTTTCAGTGGGGCCCACAGTCTGATTGTTCTGCAAATTGGTTTTGTTTTTTTAAAATTAAAGACAACATTACCGTTGGGGTTTTAATTTTTTGTTCTTTTTCAAAATGTAGCTATTAATTTGGCTTTTTTTCAATAATTTTTTTCTTTTTTCCTTATTTCCTATAAATACACCACATCAACCTTCTTCATTTTCTCCACAACTTCTTTATTCTCTCTTCTATTTCTTCATAATCTCTTCTAAAAAATCACTTTCTCTACATACTTATCTTCCAAATGGATCCAAGAGATACTAATTTTTTTCAAAATTTATTGAATTCTTCTAAAAATGAAGAAAATCAAAATACACGTAACTCTCGTGTTCCAAAAATGTTCAACATTCTCAATTTTCTTCTACTCTGCAATACCCTCAATACACCTAATTTTCTCAACAATCAAAATGTTCCCAATTATCCAAATTTCTACATGCCTCCAAATTTTACAAATTTCCAGAATTTTCAAGTTCCTCAAACTATTAGGAATTCATCTGGTAACGTTCATTTTCTCCGAATTATTGGCAACCTACGGGAAACCAATTTTTCACTCGCAAGGTACGCCTGCAAATTTCTCAACCTTACATATCTTCTAATAAGTCACGCCCAACAAGTGTAGATAGGACTTCCTCGTAATTTTTTCGAACGCCGCCATCGGTTCCTTCGAGACGCAAATCAATTTAGAAACAATTGATTTGGATGACGAAACCAAGCTGGTACCAAAAACACAAGTCTCAAACACATGCAAGATGGACCAAAGATGAAGATCTTGCGCTTACGGAAGTTGCACTATTGGTCAATGTCCAATAATTGGTAATAGTCAAAAGAGTGTGCAATATTGGAAGCGTGTACCGATTATTACAACGAACACGCCCAAGTGAATCGATTCCGAGAGATATCGCGAAGTTGACACCACGTTGGTCAACTAGAATTGCTCCATCCGTGAGAAGCTTCAACGAAATCTACAATAGGCTTGTCAATGCTAAACACGGTTGGAGCGATGATATTTTAATGAAAAATGCAAGGCAAGATACCATCAAGAAAAAGGTCAAGACTTTAATTTTGATCATGTTTGGGAAGTGTTAAGAAATTCTTCTCAGATCATATTTTAGGCAAACATATATTATTCACACCAATAAAAAGTCTAAGACGCCAGACTCCGATGGCGGTTATTCTAAGACTAGTGTGGATGTTGAAGATGTGGAAGATATCGATTTACGTACTCGTCCGATGGGGAAAAAAGCGGCAAAAAAGAATGCGAAAGGTAAAGGAAAAGTCGAAAAATCTTCAGATTTAGATGGGTTGCATACATACATTGACACACGTTGTCGTTAGATAAGTATTCGAAATTAAAAAATTGAAGCGAAGCAAAAAAACTTCAAGCGAAGCCGCCGCAAGAGAACAAAGAAAGGAGCGCGAAAGGCTCGTCAAAGACATTACTTTTCTTACTCAAGATATTTCAAACATGACTCCAGAACATGTTGTCATGTATCAACACGGATGTGAGCAAGTAAAGGCACAGTTGAGGAAGAAAGGCTATGAATTTTAATATTAGAATGTTTTTCTGTAACTTAATTTATTAATATTTTTATGTAACTTTACTTATTAATGTTTTTATGTAACTTGTAATATTAGAATGTTTTTATGTAACTTTAATTATTAATGCTTTTATGTAACTTGTAATATTATAATGTTTTTATGTAACTTTTAATATTAAAATGTTTTTATGTAACTTTACTTATTAATGTTTTTATGTAACTTTAATTATTAATGCTTTTATGTAACTTGTAATATTATAATGTTTTTTTGTAACTTTTAATATTAAAATGTTTTTATGTAACTTTACTTAATAATTGAGTTAATTAAAATAGCTGTTGTAAAGTAACCGTTGTAAAGTAGTCGTTTTAAAGTAGTCGTTGTAAAGTAGCCGTTTTAAAGTAGCCTTTGTTGAGAAGTATATATAGATGAGAAGGTGTCTTCTTCTTTTACCAATAGCTACAAATCATCAACATACAACTAAAGATGTCTTCTTCCTCTTCTTCTACCAATAGCTCTAACACAAGCAAATATACCAAGAATCCAACGAACGAATCCAACATATCTCAAGGTGAAAAAATATTTTTGAGATAATTGCATTACAACAACAGATAGAAGAAACGAAGAGAGCCAACATCAGGAGGCGTCGCCAAAGGATAAAGAGAAGGTATATAGATCGAAAGCGTGTAGCGGGAAATATTCAACTTGTCAATGACTACTTCTCATCTCAGCCATTGTATCCCGATCATATATTTCGCCGACGTTTTTGAATGCATCGAAACTTATTCATTCAGATAGTTAATGCATTGGAGAATCATTCAAGTTATTTTCGATGAGGTCCGATGCAGAGGAAAAGTAGGTCTCTCACCACTTCAAAAATGCACTAGCTATCCGTCAATTGGTTTATGGAGTTCCGCGATCATCTCGATGAGTACCTCCGATTAGCGTAAACAATTGCCATCGAGTGCATGTTCAACTTCGTCGATGTATTATTGAATTGTTCTGAGGTCAATACTTGAGAAGACCAAATGCTAATGATACACAACGCCTACTTCAAATGCACGAGCAAAGGCATGGCTTTCCAGTATGTTAGGAAGTCTTGATTGTATGCACTGGGAATGGAAAAATTGCCCGCGCTTGGCAAGGTCAATATGCAAGAGGTCATGGAAGCCTACAATTGTGCTCGGCGCTTGCGCCGACAAATTTATGGATATGACATGCATTTTTGGGGTCGCGGGTTCTCGTAATGATCTTAATGTGTTATATGAATCACCTTTGTTCAACAACGCATTTCGAAGGAAATGCACCGCGTGCAATTTTGAAGTGAATGACATACAATATACAAAAGGATACTACCTAACCGATGGAATTTATCCCGGATTGGGCTACTTTTGTTAAGAGTTTTTCGTGTCTGCCGGATGCTGTTTAAAGAAATTCAAAGAGATGCAAGTGGCTGCAAGAAAAGATATCGAACGGGCATTTGGAGTACTCCAATCAAGATGGGCAATTATCAAAGGTCCAAGCAGGTTTTGGTATAGAGATAACTTGAAAGAAATAATGCTCACATGCATTATTTTACATAACATGATTGTGGAGGCCGAGGGTGATCACATTACTTAACTGGCCGATGATATCCGTATATGACTTTCCACAAGTAAACCATGGGTCAACACAAGCATTTGAAGAATATCTGCAACGAAATTCAGAGGTACGAGATAGAAACACACATCATGAACTTCGATCCAACTTGGTTGAGTATATATGGCGTCGTTATGGTGACATTTTTATGTAATTTTAATTATTGAATTGTTTTTACGTAATTTTTAAGTATTTATGTTTTATGTAACTTTATCATTATGTATTTTTTTAATTTTAACGTTTTATGTAATTTTCTATTTATGTTATTTTACGAGTTATGTATAATATGTATTTTATTGATAATTTATTAATTAAATTAAAAATTATTTAATTTGTGAGTAATTTATTATTTATAAATTAATTAATGTCTTTATTTATAATTTAATTAATTTATACGAAATATATTAAATAAAGTTAAATAAATTTATTTGTTTGAGAAATATAAAAATAAGATTGAAGTGTAAAGTTAATGAGGTGGCAGTGGGATCCAACTAAGAAGATGTATAAGAAGATTAGCATTGGGAAGATATATTCTTAAATGGAATAAGAAGAGAAAAGTGTGTAGGTGACAGTGGGACCCGACTAAGAAGATGTAATAGCAAGTGATGCATTGGAGATGCTCTAATAGCACCATTTGTATCAGAGCCGCTTGCTGATTTCTGGATTAATATGCGCTGTCATCTTGGAATAGATCACTCAGATCAGAAAATCATACTCTGGTGCCTTGGTTAACCTATTTCATTTTTTCATACAAGTTTGTTGAGGAAACTGTAAGTGGACAAAAGCATCGCAGTTGATTCCTCATAAAAGTTATCCAAAAAAAAGAGGAAAAAAGCTTCTCCAAACTTTTGTTCTAATCACGAGTTCAAGTTCTCTTTTAACCTCTTCATCCAGTTTTCGACAATCTTCTACCTCCAAGATAGATTAGTTATATAAAATATCTTATGTCTCAGATGATAAAAAAAATCATATATCCGAATTACCTGTAGTTAATACCATATTTTTTCTAAGCCTACTTCTTCTTTAACCAGAAAAGTCAAAAAAATTCATTGGTTCTTCCTCATCCCAACAAGTTAAAGAGTATGTTCAAGCCTCTAAGTTTGATTCATACTAGCTTCCTGCAACCTCTATTGAACATCTTGTGGCTTTATCCCTTCCAGCTGACCTTCCCCGACACTGTCTATCTCAAGGGTATACTCATATCCACTTTGGTGCTGTAAAACTAGCTCTTATTTTCCATGGTCGTAAAGGTCTCCTAGCTTTCTCAAGAATTGCTTTGGTAGATACGAGGTTTGTTGAGTATCAACATGTATGTATTGGTACAATCCAAACAACTCTATAACGTTCTATCAAAATTTCAACATGCCTCTCAATAATCCTTCTTTACTTACTGCTCTCAAAGCCCAGATCCAAAATGGTGGCATTAACTAGATAAATACGTTCCAAGCAACGCTCCATCATCAAATGGCATATCGAGTGCAAAACTCTAAAGATGCCCTTATCCTAGATATTGATTTAAATGCAACACCAACATACACTTATATCCCAAGACAACTATCACGAACAGACTTACTCAAGCTCCTCCCTGAGCAATGTGTAACAAGTTATGAACAAACTCATCAAGCTCCACAAGCTCCTGTTCAAAGCACCGCAGCCCCAGAGTTCATTCGTCATAAAGAAGAGCTTGTTGAAGTAAAGTTTTCAATTTCACAGCAGGCAAGTACTTCGGGCAATGTTTTCCCAACAGGAATTCATATGGCGAGCCAATCAAACATTGTTGGTATGATGTTTGCAATTGTCCAGACTGTTTAGATGATACTTTCAAAATCTCAATGGATGAAGATATTTCCAAGAAGCGAAATTCTTCCCAACGAAAGTTACAAATGAGATTTGAAACAGGAGACCCTACTGTAGGAACACTTGGTGAATCATCTGGTAAATTTGACTTTTACGTCCTTTATTCAGATAAAATTCTCAAGCCTACATCACCTCTTTAATCATGTAAGCCTTCCCCACCCCTTAATCTCCATCCTTATTACCAAAAGGCTTTGTCCATCATCCACGAAGGTCTAATGCTCTACCCAGCTCCTATGATATGTCATATGCTCACTCCGGCCTCAAATCCAAAAGAATACCAAGCGGAGTTCCCTCCTTTAAGTTCGTTTGAACTTCAGATCAAAGAACCAAGCATGACTGGAAAGTCAAGACTCCAACAACAATTGGTTCAAACCATGTCAGTGCTGCTGAAGCTACCCTTAACTGGCAAAGTGAAAATGTTGTTGCTCATAATAAGGCGCTTAAACAACTCATTTCTTAGCAAAATATGTTTGCAAAGACTTAGGACAATCTCTTCTCGAGAGTTAAGTCACTTGAAAACATGACAGGAGACATCCGTCTCAAGATCCAAATTCTTCACCAAGAACTTCTCCAAATTGCCCATTCCTCACCTTCTCCCCAAGTTTCCTCTTCTATAACCCAAAAGAAGTAGAGATGAAGTTTCTCAAAGCCCTACTTACGGACCTAGAGCAGCAACATAAGCAAAAAAGGATGGCAACGTTCGCCGAAGATCCTTGGAGATTACCTACAACCCCTTTTGTCAAAACTGCTTTTGGCCCACAATCAATCCCAGTCTACCCATAGAGAGTCATCTCATTCACTCACTCTTTGGGCCTCAAAGTCTCTGTCCTTTAACAAACCCACCAAAAGGATTTCACAAGCCATCTCGGCCTCTCGAACAACCACGACCACCTCATCCAAAGACTTTGTTCCACAAACCTTTCAACCAGAACGTTCAGATCCTCATATTGGTGCTTCCACCATAGCCCCTGCATTTTTCCGATCGAAAAAACAAATCCAGTTTCCCAATTCTTACAAACCCTTTCCCATCATAGCAACCCCTCTTCATCCTCCATTTTTGAACCAGTCATTGATCCATCCTCTTCACAATTAGAAGAAGAATTTGATCCCGCAGAGGCTTTCAAATACATGTTCATGACAAAACCAGAGTCAACAGTAAATGATGACGCTCCAGATATTGATCCAGATGAATCTACATCTCAGACTAGACCACAAAAGAATCAAAAATCTCCAGGATCTGCTCCCAGAGTCGATACCAAACAACAATTCACCTTTGATGATATTTTGCCTTCCAAATGGCATGAACGAAGTGTCAAAATGTTGACTTGGTGCTCAGTAGAGCTGTAATTTTATTTCATCAAACTGGTCATTAAAAGGTTCCTTACACGAATCCAAAGCCGTCTTCGAGATTGATATCTTAGCCTTGGAGAATATTGACAGCTACAAATCCAGCAGTCCCCATCTCCAGAAGAATTCATGAACATCATCTATTCTGAATTCATTGGCAGGCCCATAGAACACACTATCCATGCTAGAGAAGAATTTCTTAAAATAAAGTGTTATTCTTTCCAAAAAAGGATCTTGAAACGCACTATAATCCTATTGCCTCCATGGTGTTGATGATGTCAACCTTAAGCAGGTTTTCCTCAACTCCTTTTCAGAATCTCTTGGCAACAAAACATATAGATCCCTGGAATCCAGAAATATGACAGTTTCTCAAACCTCTCTTGGTGGCCTTTACTAGTTGATTTTAAATGCCCTAGAAAAGCGCTACAATCAGAGAAAGTTCCTTGTAGAATTCAAAAAAACTTGTAAAAGACTAGACTATGCTTGTTATGACAAGTATCTACAGATCAAGTGCAAAGACAAATCGTCTTGCAACTACAGCCACACGAAAAAGAAGTCTCACTCTAAAAATCTCTCCAAAACCTTTGATTCCCTATAACAAAGGAAAAGCTTTTCAAGATGTCCCTTTCCGTCCAAGAAAAAATGGAAATTTATAAAAAAAAGCCTCGACGTGGCCGCAATTCTGATTGTTATTTCATTGGTCACAAAAAAGGACATTTCACAAAGGATTGTCCGGATACAAGGAAATCTCATTCGCTAATCCAAACGCTCAATCAAATTGAGCTAGTTTATCTCTCAGACCTTGAGTCCCTCTATTCCCTTGACGATGAACCAGATGATTCTACAATTTGTTCAATTGCCTATCCCAACAATTCATCAGACACAGATTCCGACCTATCAGACGATGATCCCATACCAAATGTTTTCATGATGAGTCCTCTTCCCCACATCCTGCCCGTACAAAAAAGCCAACCCGTACCCCTGGCCAAAATCCACCTTCTCACCTCCACACATGATAAGCCTATCCAGATAATCGCTTTCTTTTATACATGATTCGTTGTCTCCATTCTGAATCCAAAAATACTCCCTACTAGTTTTTGGAAACCGCATCATCAATGATTTCTTACAACTAATGGTGAAAGTTTCATCATTGACAAGATCAGTATTCCTGTATACATCAGACTATTCCTCAAATATGTCATTAAACACAGACTGTTAGGCTCAAGCTCACATGGAAAAGATCTCCTCATTAGATTTGACATCCTTCATAAGTTACCTAACTTAAGATGGACACAGGATGGCCTCTGTTACAAAATCTTCTTCAACCCATGAAGCCCATTCTCATGAGTTTACATGGCATTTGCTCCAACCATAGAAACTCTCAAGCAACAAATCATCCAAGATTCATGTGTTTTATCCCATATTGAGTTCTTGGAAAAACATCTCTCTCCTCTATGGCTGAATTCTTCGTTCTATGTCTCTTTGCCCTTCAAACAAAATGAAGATGCCAATCCCACTAAAGCAAGCCATCAAGGGATGAATCCAAACCATTATTAACTTGCCCTCAAAGAATGCACCCAACTTGTTGACTAAAAGATTATTGAGCCCACATCCTCTCCATGGGCATGTGAAGCATTCTATGTCAACAAAAGAAGTTAGCAAGTTCGAGAAAAGTTAAGGTTGGTTATTAATTACCACCCACTCAATCAATTTTTGGTAGATGATAAATTTCCCCTACGACATAAAAAGTTTGTTCTAATCCTTATTAAATGCAAAGGTCCTCTCCAAGTTTGATTTCAAATCAGGTTTTTTTGGCAATTGGGTATTTCTCCTTAAGATAGGCCGAAGACTGTGTTTTGCATCCGTGGCCATCATTAATTACCAGTGGAATGTCATGTCATTCGGCTTAAAAAAATGTCTCATCCGCATTTCAGAAGGCAATGGTAACCATTTTTGAACATATTTTTTTCCAATACACTGGTTTACATTGATGACATACTCCTCTTCTCTCCTGATGAAAAGTCTTATGTAGACTTACTCGCTCGATTCCACCCACTGGTAACTCAGTATGGTATAATGCTTTCGGAAAATAAAATGGAAGTTGGTGTCTCATCCATTGATTTTCTTGGAATGAAAATATCTAACGGAAAATACCAGCCCCAGCCCCAGCCCCACATCGTTCAAGAGTTGCACAAATTCCTACATGTCCTATCCTCACCGAAAGAGATCCAACAGTTTCTCGGATTAGACAACTACATGACATATTTCTTACCCAAGTTATCAATTCATACAGTTTGGTTATTCCCCATACTAAAAAAGAATCCTCCCCCTTGGACTACAAGACAAACTGAAGCTGTTAAAGCAATTAAATAGCTGGCAAGCACTATGCTCCTTTAAAGATTCATGTTTCGTCAGAAAAAAAAGATTCTTCAAATGGACGCAAGGGATGAATACTGGGAGGCGGTCCTTTTGGTCCAAAGTGAAAATAATTAGAGAGTAATATGTGGGTACAAGAGTGGAACATTTAATCCATCGGAACAACATTACCATTCTATGTTCAAAGAAATCCTTGCAGTCAAAAGAGGAATAGAAAAGTTCCCGTTCGATCTAATGGGTCACATTTTCCAAGTCAAGATGGACATGTCATCTTTCCCCCACTTGCTTTAATTTAAGCGAAAGATGTTTCCTCAAGCACAGCTCGTACGTTGGTCAAATTGGTTCTTCCAATGGAAATTCAATGTTAAACATATCAAAGGAACAACAAATGTCCTTGCAGACTTTCTCTCAATGCCAAAAGACTATAAAAAGGTATATAAAATTTCCAAAGACACCACTTCAAACACACATCCAATATCCTCCCAATTGTGTTCCCCATCAATGAAGCTTTTTCCTCTTCCTCCAACCTTGAATCAACAATCTCTTCTCTCCCTGAGTCATTCCCTGTCCTTTCTCTCCCGAGGAAATGGCAGAAGCTATTGCAGACATGACACTCAAACATAGGGCCATCCCAAATTACCAAAACTTCCTTACCATCCTTATCCACCATCACGGTCTTTTTATGAAAGGTCTCAAGTTCCATCCATACTATCCCTTCCTTAGTATCTTCCATATCCATGACATATCCCTAAAGTAGCACTTTGTTTCTTTTGGTATTTATTTGAAACATCTACCATAGGAATCTTGTTTAACTTTGTTAAACTCCTCTCATACATCTTCCAATGTCAACTTGACAGTGCCCCACCCCAGTCCAACAACATGTTCAAATTACTCAAGTGGTTTCTCCTAGCTCACCAATGGACACAACAGTTGTCTCCTTGCCATCAATCATATATGACCATAATGTTCCGAAGACCGTGCTCATACTCCCTCTTCTAACAATCAGAAATCAAGGGCAATCATTTGTATACCATGCTTCCATGGTCTGATATTAATCCAACATGAGTAACTTGCTCGATGCGTAACTTTGAACTTTACATAAACACAAAAAATGCTCTCACTAGAGCCAACATGGTCAATCCTCAAACTATCCCCTCCCATATCATGTTGGGAATGCAAGCTTGGTCAGATGACCACCCTGTTTCATCCAAGTGGATAGACGTGTTTGATCAATGACGTTTGTCTCACATTATCCCAACTTTTGAAACATCTGAATTAGTGGCTAAAAAGACTTGGTTTTTAACGATGACAATGACAGATCTTACCCTGATCCATATGAAGATGACCCATCTCATTCAGACTCCCGTTGGTGATAACGTCATGGCCCTCGTCATTTATTTAAATTATTACTTTCTACCGTCATGGCTTACGTCATTGTATAATTATTAGTTTCTATCGTCATGGCTTACGTCATTGTATAATTATTAGTTGTTTTATTTTTCAAGCTGGTTTGTCTTCCTGTTTGGCCCCATAGTTCTATATAAGGGGCTTTAAGTCTTCATTTGTAATCAGAGGAAGAAAGATAATTTCTAAGTTTTGAAGTTTTCAATCATCTTACCTTGTCCATCTTATTCTTACTTGCCTTTCTTTTAGTTCTTACAGGTCTTGTATAGATCTGCCTTAACTCCCCCCCCCCCAAACTTTCCACAGTTGACGGTCCCTATCTTTGCCATTACTCTCTTAACAATTTTTTTTATCAACTTAGTCTTATACCTTTTAAATATTCATTAGGTCAGTCCCTTTTAAGTTCTCATATGCCTCTCACGTGAATTTGGATAAGAGCTAATATGTGATCTCTCAAACATAAACTATATCACAAATTTTCAATCGAGTCCTTAGGGTTTGAACAAAAGACCACAAGCTTTTTTCTCCCAAACTATTTTACCCAAATTTGGGGCCCGGTTGGTTTGCGAAAGTGGCGGCATAAATTAAAAGATATGCCATGCAATCGAAGAGGTTTCTCATAGAGGGGCTAGTTAAATAGGAGGCTTGGAGGCCCGACAGGCTCGTATTGCATGACATGTACGATGAGATGCTCTTCAGCGACTAATTACACCTCGAGACAACGTCGGTTAATGTTGAAGGTGACGTGCGTGCCTTAAATTTTTCACGAGTCGTTATATTTATACCACCTTCTGCGAGGCTGACATCAAACCCGCAGGTGCAGCGTATATCAAAATTGGGAATGAATTTGTTAGCGTGTATATTAGCATGTACATCAATTGAAGACGGAGGTCTCGAATTGTAAACATAATGGTGACACTGTAATGGGCCACTATGCCAGAATCAAGAAGATTTTTGATGATCTGGTTGATTATGATTAGATGTCCATGTGCTCCTGTAATGGGTGCAAATGCAAACGCCAAACTTGAAAAGAGGAACGCGTACATTAATTCTTAATGGTGCTTGATAAAACACCATATAGTACGGTTCGTCCCAAATATGTATCATGTTTACTCGCAGGTGACAGAGCAGGAACAAGTAAAAACGATGACTCATTGTCACAAATAAGGCCACAACATTGAAACATGTTATCGATTGCATCGATATCTAAAATAGTGGGGAACTGGACAGCAAGGCCATGGTAGGGGGCGTAGTAGACAACAAGGCCGCGGAAAATGGATGAGGAATAAGAGTTAATGCGGCCCAAGTGACAGGAAACATCGCTAATATAGTCAGACTTGGAGATGCAGACAAAACATGATTGGAAAACTGAAGCAATGAGGATTAGGCAACACTAAAGTCTCTTTGGATTCTGACAAATCAACCACAAATGCACGGCTATCTAATAAGGAAAAATAACAGTGGATATATGACACAAGGGCTTCGCATCACATGACTGGTGTTATTGAGTCTTTCATTAATTTGTGAGATATTCCTCTGTGTCCTCTTTGGATGCCAAATAGGGAACAATGGTTTTAGGAAAATTATTCCTTAAAGCAGCTTTATTTGTGCCTCAATTAAATTGCAACTTGATTTATGTTTCTCAATTGGCTCGTGATAAGGCGTATATTTTGAAATTAACTGATCGTTTGTGTGTTATACATAACCACACTTCGAGGAAGCTGATTGAGTACACGAGGGATTGTATGTTGCCAAAGATGATCTATCGATTTGTATATGGTTATTTTCGAGAGATGGATGTCGCGAGTCCAAGAGTAGCCTTCGAAGGAAGTTGACGTCCAGAGAATAGGTAGCGCAGACATCGGCTTGAGCTAGGGCTCGGTAGGTAAGTGGCGAACATACGAGAAATAAAATAAACCTAATTTAGGAGAACGAGATAGGAGGAGGTTAATATTCCACTGGTACAACATCACTATTTTATTGTGTTATTTTTATTTTCATGGAGAGGATTTTTTTTATTTGATTGAGGAAGTGAATAAAATAGAGGGAAAGAGAGTTGGGTGTGTGTGCATGTGTGTGACGAGTTGTTTGGATGAGTATGTGGTATCCTTCTAGTTAAGTTTTTTTTTGCATTTCCTTATCCACGAATGTTAATTTATCATCATCATCTTGCATTATCTATCGATACTAATACTAGTTGAAAATGTCATTGTGATTTGGCCTCTATACAATTACAATTGTTACCTTCTCATGTATCTATCTCTATGTGTGGAGATGATATATCATATACATATATATATATATATATATATATATATATATATATATATATATATATATATATATATATATATATATATATAGTTGAATGATTACATGGTAGGATCCTGAATGATTGCGTGGTAGGATCTTGATCCTCAAGCATTGAACTTAATGTAACTGATGATGCAAAAATATCTTCGTGCTGGGGTGCCGAAAGTCGTGGTCGTATGTGAATCGACCGTTGATTGGTTCGATCGTAGAATCATCGTCTGGCTATATGTAAATGAATTCACTGTGAACCGGCGGGGAGGAACACTCAGGTGTGAGAATCAGTCCAATGTACAAAATAGGAGGGCGCATAGCCTCCGTATGTGGAGTGAAAATCAGTAGAAAAGAGAGAGAGTCCCTTACTATTAGCTAGTAGGATTTATTTATACCTAAGGGGTTAGAGTTGACTTATCACGCATGGGTCGGGCCCAATGCGTTCAATAGTATGTATACCATAATGGGTCAGTGCAGTAGGGAGCCCCCTTGCCTAAATGAGGTCCAAATGCCTTTTGAGGCAGATTAAATATATACACTTCAGTAGCCCCTTACTCTATATTCTGTGGGATTTATCTCAAGGGTAGGGAGTATAATTTTCTCGCAAGATACTCGAGCGAGAAGGTAATGTACTCGACCGCGAAATACTTGAGCAGAAGGGTTGGAGGATAATCTACTCGACCGCGAGATACCCAATCGGGAGGATAATCTACTCGACCGCGAGATACCCGAGCAGGAGGATAATCTACTCCACCGCTAAATGATCAAGCGGGAGGGTAATCTACTCGACCTCGATATACTCAACATGGTGAGGGTCTTCAAGAAGCCGAGCAGCCTTACCGTGGTGAGAGTCTTCAAGAAATCCATATGCTCAAGTGAGAAGATCAGGTATGGGATGCCTAAACGGAGAGCGTAAGCGCATGAAGGAAATCCAGAAGCCACACCGTGGTGAGGGTCTTCAAGAAATCCAGCATCCTCAACATGGTGAGGGTCTTCAAGAAGCCAAACAGCCTCACCGTGGTGAGAGTCTTCCAGAAATCCATATGCTCAAGCGAGAAGCTCAGCCGTGGGATGCCCAAACGAGGAGCGTAAGTGCATGAAGGAAATCTAGAAGCCTCATCGTGGTGAGGGTCTTCAAGAAATCCAGTAGCCTCAACATGGTGAGGGTCTTTAAGAAGCCGAACAACCTCAATATGGTAAGGGTCTTCAAGAAGCCGAGCAGCATCACCGTGGTTAGAGTCTTCAAGAAATCCATATGCTTAAGCGAAAATCTCAATCGTGGGATGCCCAAACAGGGAGCGTAAGCGCATGAAGAAAATCCACACGCCTCACCGTGGTGAAGGTCTTCGAGAAATCCAGTAACCTCAACATGGTGAGGGTCTTTGAGAAGCGAGCAGCCTTAACATGGTGAGGGTCTTCAAGAAGCCGAGCAGCCTCACCGTGGTGAGAGTCTTCAAGAAACCCATATGCTCAAGCAAGAAGCTCAGTCGTGGGATGCCCAAACGGGGTCCGTAAGCACATGAAGGAAATCTAAAAGCCTCATAGTGGTGAGGGTCTTAGAGAGATCCAACAGCCTTACCGTGTGAGGGTCTTCAAGAAGCCGAGCAACCTTAACATGGTGAGGGTCTTCAAGAAGTCAATCAGCCTCATCGTGGTGAGAGTCTTCCAAAAATCCATATGCTCAAGCAAAAAGCTTAGCCGTGGGATGCCCAAATGGGGAGCGTAGGCGCATGAAGGAAATCCAGTAGCCTCATCGTGCTGAGGGTCTTCGAGAAACCTAGCCAGCAAGGCCCAGGAGCTCAATAAAGAGCGATGTGGCCGGCATAGGCATGCTATAAAAGCTCGACCTCAACCATAATATGAAGCTTCAAAAAACGTGTAACGTGCTCGGTGTGGGCATAATGAAGAGCTCAATAATAAGTAACCCCATAAGATGCGTAGAGTGCTCGACACGAACATATAGTGAAGCTCGATCAGGTCTTGCACGTGCATAGATCAGGAACAAGTATATCGTGATGCTTGAGAATGAGTGTGATGTGCTTAGGCACATCAATAATATGAAGCACGTGCATATGTACAAAATAATAATAAGAAGCTTGGGCTCTGGCATGAGCGTAGCGTGCGCAGCGCGCACAGAATAATAATGTGAAGCTCGGGCTCTGGCACAAGCATAGCGTGCGCGGACATGAGAATAACAATCTGAAGCTTGGGCTCTGGCACACACGTAGCGTGCGTGGTCACGGAATAATAATAGGAAGCTCGGGCTTTGGCTCGAGCATGCACGGGCATGAGAACAACAATCTGAAGCTCGGGCTTTGGCACGAGCGTATCATGTGCGGGCACAGAATAATAATACGAAGCTTGGGCTCTGGCACGAGCGTAATCTGAAGCTCGGGCTCTGGCATTAGCGTAGCGTGCGCGGGTACGAGAATAAAAATCTGAAGCTCGAGCTCTGGCACGAGCATAGTGTGCACGGGCATAGAATAATAACATGAAGCTCGGGCTGTGGCACGAGCCTGGTATGCACGGGCATGGAGCAATAATGAGACTCGGGTTGTGTACGAGCATGGAGTGATAATAAGAAACTTGGGCTTTGGCGTGAGTGTAATCTGAAGCTCGGGCTATGGCGCGGGAATGCTGTGCACGGGCACAGAGCAATAATATGAGACTCAGGCTCTGGCACGAGTGTAATCTAAAGCTTGAGGTGGCATGAGCATAGCGTGCGCGGACACAGAATGATAATATGAAGCTCAGGCCCTGGCACTAGTGTAATCTGAAACTCGGGCTGTAGGCACGAGTGCAATCTAAAAGCTTCAACAAGCGCGAGCATAGAGTAAACGGGCATGAAGTAATAATATGAAACTTGGGTTGTGGCACGAGCATAGCGTGCACGGGCACATGGTAAGAATATGAGAATCGGGCTCTAGGTAAACTCGAACAGGGAGTCTAAGCGCAGGAAGGCACGATGTATTACTCAACCGCGAGTACCACTCGAGCGGGAGTAGGAGGACAAAATAAAGCTCGACCGCGAGATACTCGAACGGGAGGGCAATCGACTCAACCGCGAGATACTCGAGTGTGAGGATAATCAACTCAACCGTGAGATTCTCGAGCGGGAAGATAATCAACTCAACCGCGAGATTCTCGAGCGGGAGGATAATATATAATACTCAGCCGCGAGTAAACTCGAGCGGGGAAACGCTCTTCCTCAGACTGGATGTCGCGAGCATGGCCCCTATCGCATGTCGCGAGCATCTAGATGACTGCCTAACGGCCATGGCCCTACTCTGAACGGCGATTGGCTAACTAGGCTTGGCCCTGTTTGATGCTTGTACATCGAAGTTGTCGCCAGTATATCACCTAGGTATAGAAGCAGTCAACTAATGGTATTGCTTGGTCACTATAGGAACCCAAGATAGTTAGCCGCTATTTTGTGGGCATGGCGCCCTTGCTGACTGGCAGGCATCTAAGTGAGTGGATTGGGCGTGGCCCTATCTTGTTCAGTGAGAGGATAAGACTTGTCCACTAATCCTTAGGTATAGTAGAAGGTTGGTCGGGCATGGCCCTACCTGCTCAGCTGGCGAGCATGGTTTGCTAAGCAATCCTAAATCAGTTTGCAGATATAAGGATAAAAGAAAGTATACAAACAATTGTAATGGAAAAAACTTGTCTTTCTGTTGATAAGATGATAGTGGCCCCTAACAGGGCTAAGGGTCTTACCCGCTTGTGTATTAGCCCGTCCTAATGGTTGTAAAGATATCTGGGCTTTTCTGTTCGCGGGCAGGCCTCCTACTTTCCGATTGTAAGTGTTTACCTTGAGGTCGAGAAGTAATTATGGTCGCTGTAGTTTTCCTTCGGAGGAAGTCTGGGCACCAAGAGTGTGCCTAAGGCGCTCACTACGAGCAGAATCAACTCTAACAAGGAGAGTGTCATGATTCTCGCAGTTACCAAGGCTTAGTTGGCTTGGTTTGAGTACCTGGAAGTTTAGTTCATCATTTGCAAAGCAAACATATTCCCATTTTAAATAAAATTGGGGTATGTATTGTGAATTTAATCTTATGATAATAAGATTGTGATCATACTAGCAATTTACGTGACTATAAATATTGATATTAGCATGACCGAGGAAAATAACATCAATTATGAGATACGACGAACACGTAAGTTTATATTTTATGTATGTCATGTGACTAAGACATGAAATAATCTGGGCTTTGCACCAATATAATTAACTCCACTGATATGTCATATTTCATAAGTGGGTGAGTATTTACTTTCTTTTTTCATGCTCGGTCAGGGATTAGTAAAATCATAAGGCACATAAGGGCGGCAACATATATATGGTCGCGAATATATTTAATTGCATACATCAAATTGTATCCATCGGTGTAATATAGTATATCATGCATCATCGACAAGTGAGTGCAGCTTGGTGGAAAGACGCTTCACCCATATCTAATAAGTCGTGGGTTCGAGTCACCACGGGGTAAGTGGGGAACCACTACTGATCCTCTTATTAAAGAAAAGAAAGAAAAAAAAAACATATCATGCTTCATCATAGCGGGTATTTCAATTTAATTATAGCATGGTAATTTCCAATTAAAAATAATACAACAATGTAAATATTGTATTCTATTTTTCATTTAATCCACGTTTAGCATGCTTTTAATATTCATAGACTGCAATATGTTGCTAACTATTTTAGGTATACACTGATTGTGTATATAAATTTTTTTTAATTACCACATTAATGACGATATGATGGGTAAGTATCGTGTTTAGTCAAAAAAAAAAAATTTTTTGACAGAAGTTCAAGGTTGTAAAGAGCGTGTGAAATGAAAATCAGTAGAAGACAGAGTCTCTTACTTTGAGCTAGTAGGGTTTATTTATACCTGATGGGTTATGGTTGGCTTATCACATATGGGTCGAGCCTGATGCATTTAGTAGTGTATACCATAATAGGTCAGTGCAGTAGGGAGCCCCCTGCCTAAGTGAGGCCCAAATGCCTTTTAAGGCGGATTAAATATAAAAATTTCATGTACAATTTTGAAAACATGTTTTCATCTAAAACCATCAATTTTTGAACATTTCATGTAACAAAATTGCAAATGTCATTTCTCAAAAAATCATAGAAACAAGTAATCAACGATGCCAAAATCAAGTTACATAGATAATTGTCAACTTTATGCCAAAAATTTCAACTTCAAGATGCTTCAATGGAAATGAAATTGAGATCATCATCATCATCGTCAAACGATACGAACAACGTACTTTGTTATCATCCACACAATTTAACCATATTCAAGTTTCTGATAGATTAGATGTACAGTGTACTAGTAGTAGGACCCCGACGGCTACGGAGAGGAAACAAGAATAGATATGTATTATCTACAGAGAGAAAACAAGAATTCAAAGGGCCAAGGACTGAAAGATTTGAATCTCCTTCTGTAGAACAATCTAATCCACACAATTTAACCATATTCAAGATAGATTAGATGTACATTTTGCATGCATGCTGAGTTTATAATCTAAGCATTTGCATTTAAGGTTAAAACAGCCTTTTTAGAAAATATGACACTATTCTGATATGCCCAAGGTATCGAGCAATAGGGCTTTTAGTTTACAAAGTATACCAACAAATTTCATTCGGCAAGTATGAGCAGGGCGGGCCCTGAGCATAGGCTCACTAGGCAGCCGCCTAGGGCCCCCGATTTTTTACACTAAAAAAGGGTCCCTTAATCTCACTTTCTACTTAATAAATAAATAAAATTTTGATATGGATGATTGTTTTCTTAATTAATCAATAATTTAAGTTTTTAGATTTTGTTTACTCTCCCAGTCCCAAAATTATTGTCATATTTTCCTTTTTTGAATGTCCCAATTTTGTCTAGTTTAAAAGTTTTTTTTAGGACAACATTTTTATCGTTCGATTTTTAATTGTTCCTCATACTTTAATTATGAGTTACATGAATAAGGACTTTAAAGAAAACTACACATCATACAAATATTAATAATGAAGTCAATTGTTTTTCATTAATCCATGTGCCGGATCAAATAAGACAACTTTGAGACGGAGAGAGTATTTTTTATTGTGAATAATTTTGTATTTAAATATTTATTAGTTAGTGTCTATGAAAGTGTATTGTTTATTGATTTCTTTTTTTTTAAATGCTTAACGTTTTGTTAGCTTTTAAAAGAAATTCAAAACATGGATGTGAGACAAAAAAAACAAAACGAAAAACAATTGATATGGTCTCGAATCAAAGCTTTTAATATTTTAACATGTATATTGTTGAGGCCCCATTTATTGAATTTGCCTAGGGCCCTCAAAATCTCAGGGCCGGCACTGAGTATGAGCTTACTAAACATCTGTCCATGTGATGCTTAGTGTGAACATTCTAGGTTCTGCAAACCTTAATCCGAGTGATCAGTAATTTTCCAAGGGCAATTAGGCAATGAGCTTGAGGTATTTGGTTCCAATTCTCGAACCAAAAAATTTCTAAGTAGAATTTCATGTAAGAAAAGGATATAAAACTACTGAACATCAGTCCAAGATAGCGAAAGGACTTCTGGTGTACATAGAATCACATTTTCCCAGGTACAAATCAAGCAACAGGTAAGCTTTAGATTTTCTCTGGATGCCCAGTGAGAGAGAGAGAGAAAGAGAGATGTCACAAGGAACTGAAAATGGACGGTTACATCATTGATGACACTACCAGTGAATGTACGAGTGTGTCATCTGAAACTGTTAAACAACACTGAGAATTGGAACGAGGAAAGCTCAGACGATATATTTCAACACACTAACTTACATTCGTGACAGGCCTTTAAATAGGCACTATGAAATAAAAGAGGAACAACAAACAGCCTCCTATAGACTAGGTAAAACAAAAACTCAGCTTAACAACTACCTAAAGACTAGGACAACTTGAATTAGCAACTATGACCATAAAAGTGAGATAACGAAACATTTATTATGTTATTTCTTACAATCCCTCTCTTAAACTGAAAGTTCAAACTTCAGTTTACTTCAGCCCCTTCAAATTGTGTTTTCCAAAGTGCAAACTCTCATTGACCTTCTCAAATTTTTGAAGGAAATTTGAGAGGTTTAGTTAATATGTCTGCTAGCTGCTCTTCACTTCTGCAATATTTCAAAGCAATCATTCCATCACAGTGAAGATCTCTTAAAAAATAATACCTTACATCAATATGCTTGCTTCTTCCATGTAACACAGGGTTCTTTGAGAGCTTGATGGCTGAACTGTTATCATAGAAAATTGTAGTAGCTCGCATCTGCTTGAAATGTAGTTCTTCAAGTATTTTCCTCAGCCATATAGCTTGACAAGCACACGCTGTTGCAGCAACAAATTCAGCTTCTGTAGTTGACAAGGTGACAATTGGTTGCTTCTTGAATGACCATGAAACAGCCCCTGTGCCAACCATGAAAACGTAACCTGAAGTTCTCTTCCTGCATAATCACTATCAGGAAACCCAATTAAATCTGACTTTTCTCCCATCTTGTAGAACAATCCAAAATCCTTGGTTCCTTGCAAGTAACGAAGGATTCTCTTGGCAGCTAACATATGCATCTCCGTTGGATTTTCCATATATCTGCTTATTAGACTCACAGAATGCATTATATCTGGTCTTGTTGTAGTTAAATACATCAAGCTCCCCACAATTTGCTTATAAAGTGTGCTGTCTACTTTCTTTCCCTCATGATCCTTGTTGAGCTTTAAATCAAATTCAGTTGGAGTATTGACAGAATTGCAATTATTCATATTAAACCTAATTCAAGATGTCATGCACATACTTCTTTTGAGATACAAAAACTCCATCTGTAGATTGGACTACTTCTATACCCAAAAAATAATGCATCTTACCAAGGTCAGACATTTCAAATTCAACCTTCTGCATTATTTTCACTTTCCTGCAATTTATGAAAAGATAGGGCAGCCCTCTCTTTAACTCTTTCTCACTTTAACTGTAACTGGAATATTCATTATTTAAAGCTCATGATGTCATCCATTTACAAACTATGATTCAGTGAAGAAATGTCTAAAGTATTGAACTTTTGGTACTGAGAACATAACTGCTATCCCTTTGATTTAGCGCAAAACACGTTTTAGCCTTTTAGGTAAAAATGTTCTTATCAATCATGCCAGGGATTTTGGTTTTTACCTATTATACCAAAAAAAAAAAAAAAAGTATCACATACATTCCTGCTCTAACTCATATCAATGCCAAAATTTAATATGCCCCAAAAAAGCTTTATACAAAAAGAACTCACCTCTTCGATGATACTGTAAAGTTTAGGCTGGCTCTTTAGCTGAAAGAATAGATAGCTTGCATAGGCCACCAGCATTATACAGCTGCTAAATCTTGAAAGTGCTAACTCTGACTTCCCAAAATGGACATCCGTATGTGTGAAGTGAAGCACAGCTGGAAACAGGATATCGATCACCGCCATCAAAAGCAGTCCCGAATTCACCACAGCACCTGCCTGAAACAGCACAGATGAGAAGCTTTTTTCTTGGGAAGCAAGGGATGCTATATGGTAAGTACCACTTCACAAGTCGTGAGAAAATGTCTTGAATTAAAAATTCGCCAATAAATCATAATGAGCTACCTTGTTGAAAACCTGAACTTTCTGATGATGAATAATCCCACCAGTAAAGAAGGCACAACCAAGAACTAATAGCATATTCGACAAAATGGAACCAAGCAGCGATTGTTGAACGACCCTAACCATCTGATTCCTCAATGCATATATAGAGATAATCATTTCCGTTGCATTGCCAAATGTAGCGTTTAAAAGACCTCCAACTGCAGATCCAACCAAAAAAACAGTTTCAATGATGCAGGAACCAGGGTCACGAGAATAGAAATATAGAAAGAAATGTTTTATTCAAGTAAGTTAATTACTAGTGTTTCATTCTCATCAGTATACGCACATACTTGTCACAGCTTTCTTGGCAAACACCAGCATATCTAAATGGATATGTTAGAGACCTACTCCATGACCTTACTACTCATGCATTCTCAAGCATCCAAACAATAGGCTGGAAGTAGGGTTGTGTATAAGTTTCTTTTCCATAAGTAATCAAGCATATATTAGTATGTACCTGTATTCCCTGTACGTATATCTAAATGGATATGTTAGAGACCTACTCCATGACCTTACTACTCATGCGTTCTCAAGCATCCAAACAATAGGCTGAAAGTAAGGTTGTGTATAAGTTTCTTTTCCAAAAGTAACCAAGCATATATTAGTATGTACCTGTATTTCCTGAATAGAATGCAAGCTGCCTGCACACTAACTTACATTCATTACAAATTGACAGGCCTTTAAATAGGCACTACACTAGCCAACTATGAAATAAAAGAGGAACAACAAACAACCTCCTATAGACTAGGTAAAACAAAAACTCAGCTTAACAACTACGTAAAGACTAGGACAACTTGAATTACCAACTATGAGTGAGATAACAAAACATTTATTATTTTATTTCTAACAGAAACATGGTTTGATTACAAGCAGCAATGACCTTTCATGTTTCAATTCTAAGATTTTCTTACATGGCAATGCCAAAGTTTCACACGTAGGTAAAGTGACCTGCATGACACGTTACTGTACTGCATTAAGATGCCAAACAAGAACGATCTTCAGGTCCAGAATCCAGATAGTTTAGACACCCAGTTGGCGTAGGTTACCTGTATTATACAGCTGCTAAATCTTGAAAGTGCTACCTCTGACTTCCCGAAATGGACCTCCGTATGTGTGAAGTGAAGCACAGCTGGAAACAGGATCCCCATCACCGCCATCAAAAGCAGTCCTGAATTCATCACAGCAGCTGCCTGAAACAGCACAGATGAGAAGCTTTTTTCTTGTGAAGGAAGGGATGTTATATCATTATATGGTAAATCCCACTTCACAAGTCGTGAGAAAATGTCTTGAATTAAAAATTCGCCAATAAACCATTCTACTTTTATCAGCTTCATGTTCTTCATTTAACTTTCAGTTATAGTTAAAAATCTTTAAATGCCACAAAACCACATTACGAAACTTCTGGTCCAGTCTCATGCCATAAGCAAACGTTGAAAGCGTATTTGCCAATGTCATGTTGCGGGGCTGTAAATGTCTTATGCTTAAAGGTCACCTGTTTATCAGCCTTATCAAAATTTGCATTTCTAGAAGAAATCCTCTCTGTAACCAGCGCCTAATCGCTTGTCAAATTTTAAAAGAGTTCAGAATTGTTTCATTCAGTTGCTCGTCGAGATGTTTCAATTTATACACACACAAACACTAGAGTTTGATAAAGTTTCTTTGTGAAAGAAACAAAAAGTGTCTTCTCCTGCACAGAGAGCTAGTTAAACACGTACATGGCAAGAAAACCTGAAATGGCTACAAATCAGAGTTCTGTTGAAGTATATGCATATGCACTGTTGCACTTATGTTTGCATCTATCTATCTGATCCTACATTCTTGAGCCAGTCAACTATTTCGTTAATGCCTGGCCTCTTAAATGGGTTTCTATTTACACACATGCAGGCTACATCAAGAACCCGCAGCATCTCTTCTTCGAAGCCCTTGCCTTTCAAGAGAGGATCAAAGACTTCCTCTGGCTTCCCTTCACTTCTCAGTTGCTGCACCCACACAACCAGTTCCCTCGAGGTCTTCGGCTTGCACACCTCCATTGGTCTCTTCCCCGTAAGCAGCTCTAGCATGACAACTCCAAAACTATATACATCCCCTCTCAAAGTGGCTATCCATGACTGGCTGTACTCTGGAGGAATATAACCCAGAGTACCAACAAGTTCAGTGGTGACATGAGTATGATAAGGAAGAATCAAGCGAGACAAACCCAAAATCTGCCACATACGCTTCAAATTTGTCATCGAGAAGGATGTTGCTGGACTTGATGTCACGATGAACAATATGTGGTTCACAAATTTGGTGCATGTAAGCCAGCCCACAACCTGCCCCCTGAGCAATCTTCAGTCTAGTTGGCCAATCAAGTTTAGATGCTCCATCCATCTTCTCATGCAACCAGTAGTCCAGGCTCCCATTCTCCATGTAGGAGTATATCAGTAAGCGATAGCCATCATGCACACAGTAGCCTTGCAGGGAAACCAAATTCTTATGTTGTGCTGTGGACAGAGCTTCTACCTCTGCTTTGAATTCCCTTTCCATGAGACCCATATCTCCTGAAAGCTTCTTAACAGCCAGTCTGATCCCATTTGCGAACGTTGCTTTATAAACCAAACCAAAACCCCCACACCCAATGATATTTGCTTGGCTGAAATTTTCAGTTGCTTTCAAGATTTCAGATACAGTAAGATCCTTAATTTCTTTTGCATTGTTTGGAAACAGTATTACTAGACTGGTATCTCTGCCAACCTCGGTAGATATCCCTGAAGTAGAGTTGAACGATATTGCTTCCAGTTCGATTTTGTCAGGGTCACCCCTTGGGAGAATCCTCCTCTTGGACAATATCCACAGCGCTAGCAGTGTAAGAGCAAAACCAACAACTAAACAGATCCCAAGAATGAGTATGATAATGATTTTCTTGTTTGGGCCCTTCCTATGTCTTGAAGGATGTGAAGGGGGACAGATTGATTGGTGCAAGGGCGCTGCAGGATTGAGCTGCATAGCCCTGGATTTCCTTCAAAGCTAATGCTCGTGAAGGTGTCAAATTGCCCTCCCATTGGTATGGGACCTTGAAGATTGTTGTTTGCCACGCTAAAAGAAGACAAAAAATGGAGATTTTTGAGCGACGCGGGGATTCCTCCAGAAAGACTATTACCAGAGAGGTCCAGCCTTTCCAAGTTGGTAAGATTAGATATCGAAACAGGGATGCTGCCAGAGAAATTGTTGTGGCTGAGTTCGAGGACATGGAGTAACTTCAATAGTCCTATATCAGCAGGGATATTGCCACTGAGGCTGTTGTTTCCTAGGTAAAGTGCTGGTGGCAGGTTGGCTAGCTGATTGTATTGCAAATAGGAGGCGTTGTATGGTTGAACAAAGACAGGCAATTCTAAATAACTTTCTACCTGATTAGAACCCTGCTGCAATGCCAACCTTTTAAGTCCAGCAAGTTCATTAGGGAGGCTGCCCGAAAGAGAGTTTTGGGACAAGTCTGCATAGAAAAGATTTCCAAAGTTGACAAACCAACCTGGGATTTGGCCCGTGATTTGATTAACGGACAGGTCGAGGACCTCTAGCTTCCCGAGAGCAGCCAGCCAACTTGGAACTTGACCGGTTAAGTTGCAACCACCTACAGCCAGAACCTGGAGATTGTCAAACCCTTTGATACCTGCATCAGGCAGCGTTTCATTGAAGTTGTTCTTGGACAGGATGAGGGCGCTTAGGTTCTTAAGACCCATTAGATTCACGAGTGCCCCATTGATATTGGTCAGGCTGTTGTTGGATATGGAAAGGAAGGTTAGGGATTGCAACTGGGATATTTCAGGTAATATCTCTCCCTCCAGCTTGTTAGTGGCCAGCCGAATCGCGGTTAAAGTCTTGCAGTTGAAAAGGGTTGCTGGCAAGGTACCGGTGAAGTTGTTGTCGCCGAGGTCAATGCTTGTAAGTTGGGTGAAACCGGAGAAATCAAAATCGGAAAGGCGCCCTACCAGCGAGTTCACCCTCAAATTCAGTGCCTTCAGATTTGTGCACTTCATCAGGGAGGAGGGGAGAGTGCCGGAGAGTTTGTTAATGTGCAGAAGCAATTGTTCCAAGTTGGAAAGCTTCCCAATATCCCGAGGAATCAAACCAGTTAGCTGGTTACCAAAAAGGGAAAGAATCTTGAGGTTGAGGAGATTGGTGATAGCTTGGTCAATTTCACCGGAAATGTTGTTTCCGGGCAAGAACACTTCTTGCAGTGTCCCGGAAGAGTAAATATCGGTTGGAAGCTGTCCCGTGAGTTTATTGAAACCGGCACGCAGAAACTGGAGGTTGGAACATGCCCCGAATCCAGGGGGAATCTGGCCAGTGAAATAATTGAAGGAGAAATCAAGAAGAGAGAGAGAAGGGGAATTGGTGCAGATAGAGGATGGAATTGGGCCAGTGAAGCTGTTGTTGCTAACGTTAAAAGTGATCAAATTCAACTGGAAAAGTGAAGTGGGGATTGTGGCCTCAAAGTGATTGCTGGATAAATTGAGGGACTGAATGAGAATGTTGTTGGCGGGGGAGGTGTCGGGTAATGATCCAGATAAACGGTTATAGCTCAAGTCAATGAGCTGGAGGGCAGTCAAAGAGGAAAAGAAAGCATCTGGGAGAGGGCCAGAGAGAAAATTATGGGAGAGATCAAGGTGAAAGAGAGAGGTGAGATTCAGAATGGAAGGAGAGATGAATCCACGGAGGCCTCTGGAGGGTAGGGATAAACGGGTAACTCGATCATTAACATCGCAACCAATTCCATCCCAAGAGCAGCAGTTGACCCCAGAAGACCAATTCAACTGGGAAAAGCTTTGAGAGAAAGACAAGAGAGAATCTTGGTCAAGAGGATTGCAGGCGGCGTGAGAAGGAGAAGGAGAGAGAGAGCAGCAGAGGAGAGAGATGAATAGAAATATTGGAGGGGGGAGGAGTGTCAAAAGCATGGTGGCTGGTGGTGGTGCCGGTGGGTGGTTATGATATTGGAGGGAACATTTATCAAGTGTTCGTTGAGTGTTGTTAGAGAGAGAGAGAGAGAGTGAATCAATTCGTAATCATTAATCAGGGATGAAGGAAGGTTTACCTTTAGCACTTTGGACTTTGGAAATCGAAATCGAAATCGAAATCGTAATACTGTAATACTAATAATAATCCAATGGGTGGAGGTCGTAACTCGCAAGAGAGGAAGAGGAGGAGGAGCCAATGGGTGGGATGTTGACCTGGAGCAATATTATTATTTAAATTTAAATTTATTTAAAATATAAAAAGATTAAAATTAAAATTAAAATTAAAATTAAAATCTGGCTCGAGTGAGTTATCATATATAGCGTTTACCTTTTTCTCTTCGGGCGGCTTTTTTGGATGGGTGGACTTTCCCTATTCATCATTGATTTTCCATTAACTCAAAGTTGTACGTGTGGTGTGGGTTATCATTTATCAACACTAAAGTACAACTAAGGTATATCCTCCATATTGGAGTATTAGACAATAGACATGATTTGTTTACCCACCTCTACACCCGCAAACACAATCTTTATACAATCGTTACTAAATCATCCCAATAATAATACATGTATTTTCTCTTGAGATTGGTCATAATTACAAAAGGTGCAAATTTATTTAAAATGTTTTTAGTTGTTAATATAAATAAGGCAAAAATGACCTTACGTATATTTATTTTAATGGATAAATCCGTAAGAGATTAACGAATCGTCTTACGAATTAAGATTAAAAATGCCTAAAGAATATTTATAGAGAAAGGTGACGGTATTTCAACAAAAGAAAAATAAGAGTGGAATTCCACTCTTAAGATGGACCAAAATGAATGGATTTAAAATGATAATTGGGGGTGGAATATATCAGATTGGGGTGGGTCTATGCAGATTGCAGAATCATTCCTTCCTTTGAGTTAAAAGTTAAAAGCATAATATTAGTGTTGTCCCTCAAATTCATATAATAAGTAAGAGTATGATTTATTTAAGTTACAAATTGGATGGTTTGGAGTAAAAGACTTTTGGAATAAAGCATTCCAACACAATACCAAAGTTGTGATGTCGATTATAAACTTGTTATTATAGAAACTGATAAAGTATAGGAATATTGGCATAAGTCTTTCATTGATTGAATCAACTATTTATAGGGAAATACAAATTAAGGTTACAAAGAGTAGAGTACAAGAAACATATATAAGGTAAGAGTTCTAATAAGGAAAGAACTATACAATGAAATGAACTATATACGGTAGTAATCACTAAATAATAAATACAATTATTTATTCTCTAATATGTCCCCGCAAGATAGACGTCCGAGAGGAAAGACCAATTAATCTTGTGAAGTAACTGATGGAACCGCTAGCAAGCAAGCGATTTTGTGAGGGTATCGGCCAACTGATCAGCCAAGGAGACATGAGAAACCCGAAAGAGTCTGTCTTGAACTTGTTGCCGAATGAAGTGAAAGTGAAGTGTCACATGTTTCATGCGAGTATGGAAGAACAGGTTCGAGCAAAGACTAGTGGCACCCACATTGTCACAGTAAATAACAAGTTGAGTCGAGGATGTTATACCGAGCTCGCCGAGGAGAGACACAATCCATCGGACTTCAGCAGCAGTGGCAGCCACTGCCGGGTATTTAGCTTTACTCGAGGAGCGAGCAACAGTGTGTTGTTTCTTGGAGCTCCAAGAGATCGGGTTGCTGCCAAAATAGACAACGTAGGCACTAGTGGATGTGTAGTCATCTTTGTTGCCCACCAAGCCAGCATTAGTGAACGCATGGAGAGCGGAAAGAGACTGACGATGAAGGAGAATGCCAGCATCAATAGAACAGCAGAGATACCGAAGAACACGCTTGACCGCATTCCAGTGCTCGGTGGTCGACCTATGCATGAACTGAGAGAGTTTGTTGACGACATAGGCGACATCAGGGCGAGTAAAGGATAGATACTGAAGACTCCCGACGATTGTTTGAAACTCTGTAAGATCCATGAGAGCAGTGCCCGACTGAAGTGTCAAAGTAGGCCGTGGCCAGGGGAGTAGCTACCGGGCGAGCATCAGTCATGCCCGTACGAGCAAAGAGATCAGAAATGTATCCGTGCTGGGAGAGCAGGAAACCATTTGGTCGCTTAACAACTTCAACACCAAGAAAATAATGAAGATCACCAAGGTCCTTGAGCGGAAGTGACTAGCGAGCAGTGAGATGAAGATCTAAACTACAGCGGGATTGTTTTCAGTGATAATGATGTCGTCCACATAGTCAATGAGATAGATGACGGTGCCCTCTGTATGAAGTATGAACAATGATGTGTCGATCGCATAGTTTTTTAAGCCGGAGGTAAGAAAAAACTATCGCAGTTCGTTGTACCATGCTCAGGGAACCTGCTTGAGGCCATAGATGGCCTTGTGAAGCCGACATACATGCTGAGGGTTGTCCTTGTCGATGAATCCCGGAGGCTGAGCCATGAATACTTCCTTAGATAGAGTACCTTGGAAAAAGGCATTGTTTACATCAAGTTGCCGAATAGCCCATCCTTGGTAGACGGCCAAGGAGAGAACTAGTCGCACTGTAGAAAGCTTAACAACCGGGCTAAATGTCTCATGATAGTCAACACCAGGCCGCTGGTGAAACCCTTTAACAACTAGGCGAGCTTTATAGTGATCAATGGTGCCATAAGCATGATGTTTGATACAGAAGATCCATTTGCAGCCAACAACATTGCAAGCACTGACCGAGGGGACCAGATCAAGAAGATTAAGGACTATCCCAAACAAGCTTCCAAGGGCACTCAGTCGATCTCCAACTACATTCAGGTAGTACGGAGTCAGTGGGCCGAGGAAGATGCTACGCAAGGTTGGACATGGGAAACTCAGACTCGACAAACCTTGCATGACGGGAAATAAAGAGTTTAGTGGTGTTCGGATCATAGCATAAGTAGGCACTTTGGGTGAGTGAGTAACCAAGGAAGACACATAGGGTGGAACGAGCAGCGAGCTTGTGGACGGAGTATGGGCGAAGCCAATGATAGTAGAGGCAACCAAAGACACAAAGTTTGGAGTAGTTGGGCGGAGACCTGAATAGTTTTTCGTAGGGGGATAGCTGTTGAAGGGTTAGTGTTGGTAGCTGATTTATGAGGTAAATCGATGTTTGGAAAGCAAACGACTAGAAGAACAGCGGAAGAGATGTTTTGGAAAGTAGGGAGAGGCATGTTTCAACAATATGACGATGGCAACGTTTCGAGAACCCATTGTATTCTGGAGTGTGAGGTGGTGAGGTGAGATGGGAGATGTCGTTGGTGGACAGATATGCGGCCAAGTCAGTGTCCCGGGCAAGACCCGTGTACTCGCCTGCATTATCCGAGTAAAAAGTGACAATGTTAGTTTTGAAATATTTTTCCACAAGGGCTTTCAAACGAGGAAAGATGGTGGCGACATCAGACTTTCGTTTGAGCGGGTAGAGTCGTATATAGTGGGTGAAGTGATCAACAAAAATCAAACCCATCAATAGAGTAAAGGGGGGAGGTCCAAACATCATAGTAAATAGTTTGAAATGGGAAGGTATACACAAAAGTAGATTAATAAAAAGGAATTTTATGACTTTTATTGCATGACAAATCATTACAATGGGTTTGTTTAATGCGAGAAGAGTCTAAAGCTAGGCCTAAACTAGATAGAAGTTGACGTTGGACGGGTTCAGACGGATGACCAAGCCGATGATGTCAGTCTTGGTGAGAGACTTTAGATCATATACAGGCTGAGGGGCGAAAAGAGATGGAGCTGTGGTCGGCCATTTATACACACCATCTTTAGATTCCCCGGTCAGCAGTATGCTCCCTGTCAGTAGATCCTTCACATGAAAAAAGATGGTAAGAACTCAAGAGAAGCATTATTGGAGATGCAAAATTACGAAATGGATATGAGATTCTTTTTCATGTCAGGTACAAAAAGAACATTATGCAGGGAAAAAGTGTGTGATGGTGTATGAAAAGAGGAGAAACTAGTTTTGGAGATAGTTAAGCCAGTACCATCACCAATGACCAAGTCGTCCGTGCCCGTGTAGGTGGGGTGTAGAGAGAGGTTGCCAAGGTCGCTAGTTGATAAGCGAAAACGCAACACGGGCAAGATTACCCGGTCGTATCAAGTAATAAAGTTCATAAGTACAAGTCGATCCCACGAGGATAGAACTATAAATAAATCCTAATTATTAAAATTGGGTACAACTAATTTTATCTAAGCTAACGGGAATTAGATTTTAAAATAAAAAATAAAATAAACAAAATATAAACAAGAAAGTAAATTAAATTAATGTGACGATGAAACGGTGGCAACATCAAATCAAGGTTAAAAAAATAGGATTGTGATATTTCTAGTCTAGCCAATGTTTAATCCAATTCTCTATATTTTTCTTAACTCAAATTTTTGGTAGTCGGGTGCACACTAATACTTGCTACGGGCTTTCGCTATATAGCAAATCTAGTTATCATTCATCCTAGCTATGGGCTCATCTTATCACAAACATAACATAAGGGAGAAAATAGCCGCGTGGTAGGTCAAGCACCCAATAATTATCTTCAGCCTTCGACAATCGGTGTGCTTTAGAGACGTAAACAATTATCATGATTCTCAAAATAATATGAAGGGCTTTCGCTTCGTATCCTATAATTCTAGGGTTCATTTAATGATTCATGACTTCATTAAAAGCATTAAACACACAATGATAATAACCAAAAGAATATGAGTAATACTTCATATAGAGAGAAATTGAATTAAAACATCACATTCAACAAAGACAATAATCACAATCCAAAATTATATTTAGCTCATCATCAAGATATCAAGATACATGCAAAGTTTCCAAAAAATTACAACAATAAAATAAATGGCAAAGTGGAAGAATTAAACCAATTAAAGTTGCAATTCTTGGTTGACTTCACTTGATCTAGCTCCCTTGACCCTTGATTTGATTCTCCAAGCCTTTAAAATGAATGCATTTTAATATAGGTGGAGAGGTGTAGAAAATGGTTGGGAGAAAGCTTTAGGGCTGCTGCCCTAAAGATGGAGGAAGGAGGTCGGCTGGGAGAATAAAAGAGAAGGCAACAAGAGTGGGGGCTGCCAAGGGTAGTTTTGGGAAATCAAAGAAGATATGGGGGCTGAAATGAAAGATAAATTGAGGATGGGTCACAGCTTGGAAGGGAGCAACCCAGCTTGAGAAACGCGGGTTACCCACGGGGATAAACGAGGCGAGAGTGGTGATGAAACGGGCTGGAAAGAAGGAGTTTGAGGTGGATCTTGGTCCGGGTAGGTTAGATCCAGCAAGGGGGCCGCGGGCTGGAAGGCTTTTGCAGAGAAGGTGCTTAGGTGACGCCGTGACGTAGTCGGATGGGCAGTCGACAACACAGAAGGGGAAGGGGTTTCATGATTAGCGTCGGCCTCCCCTGAAGATTTGGAAGTTATCCCGGTGCCCCTAGAATCTTCAGAAAGGGCACCACAATCCTTCCCCTTCTGGACTTCTCATATTAGTCCTTCGTTAGCATTGTTAGCCTCCATTAGGCCTGCTTTGCCTTGGAATACTTGACGGACCTTAACGACAAATATCAAAACTCTACATTGAAGCCCGAAATTGCCTCGATTTACACGTATTGAGCCTTAAAACCTCGAATATCTTTAAGATACCTACATGAATCACAAAATACATAAAAATAGGATCTCAAATGTAGTTAATCATTAATCAAAGCTCAAACTAATCAATAAAATTCCGAAAAATAATGAAAATAAAAAAAATTACGAGCTTATCACTAGTGACATGGTGAGAAGCACCACTGTCAAGCAGCCAGTTCGGTGTCCCAATGTCTGTCGTGGTTACTAGGTGTGCCTGTGGTTACCACTTGGAGCCATTGGCCCAGTTGGGAGTAGCGGGCAGAGGTGTGGTGGCAACCAGTTAAAAGTTGGGGCAGCGAGCAACTGTGTGTCCGTGTTGGCGACATCCTTGACACTTGTTGAGATATGGTCGATGTTGGCGAGGAGCAATTGGCGAGGACTAGGAAGGTTGCCAAGGTTGCGAGGATTGTCGTCGAGGTTGCGAGCCGAACAGACGAGCTATTGGTCATCGGGGCAGCAGGATTGGTCGAAACAAGATGCGAGAAGGATACGGCATGTGCCTGTTTGAGAAACAGCTCGCGGTTGATGAGTTTTTCATGAACCTCATCCAACAAAATAAGGGTGTCTCGACCTTCGACCACATCAACAATGTGGCGGTAGTCATCATCCAAACCCCCGAGGATAATCTCAATGAGATCCTCGTGGTCGAGTGGTTTTCCAAAAGCAGCGAGTTCATCAGCACGGCCTTTGAAGTATGTAGTCAAAGATCAATTGAAAGCTCGTTTGAGATAGTCCTTAATCTTGATATGACCGTGAGTCAAGCATAGGTGTGAGCAAGGGTTTGTCATATATCACTAGTGGTGTTGGATTAAATGGACGAGGGAGTAGAAAGGAAGCCAACAAGAGTACCAAACAAAAGTTTGTCCTAAATCTGATCTCAATGAGATCCTCGTGGTCGAGTGGTTTTCCAAAAGCAGCGAGTTCATCAGCACGGCCTTTGACGAACTGTATGTAGTCAAAGATCAATTGAGTGCCCTTGGAAGCTCGTTTGAGATAGTCCTTAATCTTCTTGATATGACCGTGAGTTGGGCAAGCATAGGTGTGAGCAAGGGTTTGTCATATATCACGGGTAGTGGCAGCCTGTTGGATTAAATGGACCAAGGGAGTAGAAAGGAAGCCAACAAGAGTACCAAACAAAAGTTTGTCCTACCGAATCCAAGGTTGGTAGTGCGGGTTGGGAGTTAGAACGCCCTAGGATGTTTGAACATCCTTGGCGAGGACGGTGGGAGACGGACATGCGTGTGACCCATCTACAAATTTGTAGAGGTCATAGTCAATGAGGGTTGCCTTAATTTGGAGTTTCCAAGCGATGTAGTTGGTGGAGGTGAGTTTGGTGATGTTGTGGTGAGAGATGTTTATGAGGTCGAATGTTTGTGTTTGATCAACGGGGTTTTTGATGGTGAGAGTTTGGTTGCCGTTAGCCATGGAGGCGGCGATGGCAAGAAGAAGAAGGTTAGGAGCAAAGCTCTGATACCATGTAGAAACTGATAAAGTATAGAAATAATGACATAAGTCTTCCATTGATTGAATCACCTATTTCTAGGAAAATACAAATTTGGTTTACAAAAAGTATAATACAAAAACCTATACAAGGTAGGAGTTTTAATAAGAAAAAATATATAAGGAAATGAACTATAAACGATTATAACTACTAAATAATAAATACAATTATTTATTCTCTAATAGTTAGTTCCTACTTCTTACAAATACAAATTCTAAGTATTCTGTTTTATTTTGGTTATACCAATCAAATATTACAATTACAATTACAATTAAAATTTAAAATATGTAAGTAAGGAGAGATGATGGGGTAAGTTGTAAGTTGTGAATGAGCTGCCATATTGTGTATTCTAGTGCCACTAGGGGCACCCGCACATGTCATGTCAATTTTTTTCATTTATAAAATAAAATATTCTTATGTTTAGTCTTCCTTTATTTTAGAACAACTTGGAAATATATATTTCCGTTGACGGTTGACCCACTAGAAATTTTATTGTATTTTTTTCTTTTTACCCGCTAGAAAATGACAATTTGTTTTCTGGATTATGCAAAAGAAAGGGGAAAAAACCAAAAATGTAGTAGAAAAAGTAGGCTGCCTTCTCTTTTTCTTGAACCAGTTATTTAGCCCGTTCTTCCTATGGATACAATATGAGATATATATATATATTTTTTGTAATAATAATATAATTTTTAGATATTATAATTAGATTGTTAATCTCTTCTATGGTTATAATTTTTTTTCTATTATTACCAATATTAAACAATTTTTTACCTAAATACTTTCAAAATTAATATAAGTTTCTAGCTAACGTGAGATACATATTTTGTATTAATAATAATCGTATTTTTTTTATCTAAAGACTTTTAAAATTAACATTTAACTTGATAATAATATTAGAAGTCATTTTGTTAAAAACTTTTAAAATCATAATTCATTTTTAAACAATATGAGATACTTATTTTATATTTGTATAGGTAATGAAAGTTTAAGTCTTTTATCTAAAGACTTTAAAACCAACAACACATTCTAACCATGTGGTATACACATTTTCTATTAGTAATAATAGTAGTAGATAAAAGAATTTTACCATTATTACCAATAGTATTTTTAGTGAAAGAAATTGTCCAACTTGAGGTACGAATTTCTTTACGTGTCATTTGTTTGTTGGCGAATGTAATTGCGCAAATGTGTTCTACTTGGTGAGAGCATCAAAATGATATATTTATTTATCCAAATCGAGTTTTGAATAATAAGATATCAAGACTTAAAGTATAATACTTGTTTTAAAAAAATTTAGTGTTTTTAGTGAAATAAATTGTGCAACTTGAGGCACGAATTTCTTTACATGTCATTTGTTTGTTGGCGAAGGTAATTGCGCAAATGTGTTCTACTCGGTGAGAGCATCAAAATGATATTTTTTTTTGTCCAAATCGAGTTTTGGATGAATAAGATATCAAGATTTAAAGTATAATATTTATTAAAAAATTATTTTTTTTAGTTAAAGAAATTATGCAACTTGAGGCACAAATTTCTTTCCTTGTCATTTGTTTATTGACAAAAGTAATTGTACAAATGTGTTCTACTCGGCAAGAATATCGAAATTATATATTTATTTGTCCAAATCAAGTTTTGAATGAATAAGATATCAAATCTTAAAGTATGGTGTTAAAAGTGAGTCATTAGAAGTAATATCTCACCTTGAAGAGTTTTATCGCATATTGGTTAGAAATAATGTTAGTTGTAAAAAATTTTAAATATAAGTTTTCTACTATTAACAATAGAAAAAGTTATATATATATATATATATATATATATATATATATATATATATATATATATATATATATATATACTAATACCAATATCCCTTATCATATTGATTATTACTATTATGTATTATTATTAGAAAATGACTAGAAAACCAAAAGTTTTTAAAGTTTCCACATGGATTCTTTAGAATGAAGATTTATCTAAAGGTGATGATCGAGGTAGCACAACCATAGTGCTTCTTATCAACTTTAAACATATATACATAGTGATGTTAATTAATGTTGTTCGGTTCGGTTTGGTTTGATATTTTTGGAACCAATAGGGAGCAGTTTGGTTTATGGTTTTGGTCTAAACCAAACCGACCAAAACCATAAACCAAATCGAACCACTTACACCCCTACTCATTGGCTTGACCACTTCATAGTTTTTTGGTCTAGGCATGGCCACCGCGTCGACACGAAGGCAGTCGCATCATAAGTAGGGAAGCAACCGCGTCGGTACATCAAGCTACTTTTTTGTTTCCTTATTTAAGTCGGTTCAAGATTTTGTATTATATACTTATATTTAATTATAACCTTATAACGTATATAAGGTTGGATGCTTATATTGCATGGCCCCAAAGAGATGGCTCATTAAATTGAGAAATACAGAGTTTTTGTTTTTGCGTGAAACGATGAATTTAATAGGCACACAGATGACCAATAATTTAATTTATTCAAGTTGTATTTTTTGAGATGAACGGCAAATTGAAAATTATGCATTTCTATATATGTGTAATGTAAACTATGTTGATGATAGAGGCAAACCATGTTGGATATTTATTGGTGATATATATAAAATTAGTTTGACTTTTAACATTGATGAGATGTGTAAATAAAATTATATACGCGATTACGCATCCTTGCCATTTATAAATTATAATATAATTGATTGTTTTTAACCTTGGTCAACTCATCAATCACGCTCGCCTATAGATCATGGTGGCATTTAAACTTTTCTACCATTACCATTACCATTTTAGAAAGAATAATCTCAAAAAATTCATCAACCCCGGCCGTGATGTTAGCATTACGACTCGACACCTTACCTTAAAGCACAATTCTGTTGATAATTTGCTGTCTATGTAATGTGTTCAAATCTCGGCCTCTTTCGTTAGTTTTTACTTAAGATTCATTCCATGCAAACTCGGCCTCTTTTTAGCTTTTACTTACATTCCATGCTTTGTGTAGTTAATCCAGTCAGTACACACATTCCATTTCATCAGCTTGCACCACTTTAGAACAAACACTCATTTATCAGAGGACAAAAGGCAAAAAGGTTTGTCAAGAATCCCCTCTGTATATTCTACATTCTGATACAACTGTTTCAACTAACCAAACACCAAAAAACCATCCCGCCTCCTTGTGATGCTGCGATGGATTGCTATCGCTCGTTACGTGATAATTAGAAACATAAATTACAACAAGAAAGAATAAACAAACAGATTTGTATAACCCATCAACACACATCCACCAGTGCACGGATGTCTCTGTTTCTGACCGATCCACCAACACCTCCATTCCTCTATACTCAGTCATCATCTGCACAAATTCAAAATTATGCTAAAAAACATCAATATGGGTCTCTTTAAAGGCACAAAAATGATACTCTGTATTACGTCTGCTTGGACACTTGAACAAGAATTCAAAGGGCCAAGGACTAAAGATTTTCACGCCGACATGTGGCATCAACTTCCAACGAGGCTCTAAATACAATAGAAAATCAAAAAAACGGAGCCAGTTTTTACGCCAATTAGAGAAAGAGCAGCAATGCTACAGCGAGGGTCAAGGTTGAAGCACAGTAGTAAACCCACAAATATATACGCCCAGCAATTCCATGGGGTAAATTTTCCTATATCAGTGACTCTGGAGCTAGGTAACTCGCTACTGTATAAATTGGATTCCTAGTTCCTACAGCGTGGACAGTTTTCCCCAAATTGCTTTTACATTCTCTTCTTCTTTTTTTGTTCTCTTTAAAATTCAAATATGGCACTAGTACAGTTTACGTACAATCCTGCAAAAGTATGAAGTATATCTAACAACTCCAAACTCCATGGATTTTCAATGCACCTAAACAGACATACTTAGAAAACTCACCATTTGATTTGTCAACGTGTACAAAGAAGCTTGCAGCAACAATAAGATAGGAAAGAATTAGCATCAAGCCTTTGAAATAGTTTGACGTTCCTTCCTGCAGCCACAAAATTTATGCTCATGAACTTCTCTACTACCAAGAGATAATCCAATCATGATTGAATACATATGTTGCAGACAAAATGCACTCTTACCTTTTACTGAATTATCAGGAATTTCCGGAGATAAGACACATATATCATTAAAAAACAATAGGTTAATAATAGTATGGGACATGAGAAGTAACATGACTTGACACTATGTGATTAAAGTCAGTGGAGGAATCCTTTAATCAACACAATGCACCTACTAGCACAGATACACTCAAGGTTCTTTATGGCAATGCAAGTTCAAAGTGTCTATAGTATTATGTATTAAGAAAAGATTGAAGGAAAGTACATTATGCTAAGAAGAATGTAAAGTAACAGAATGTAGTTCACATTGACATTCCAAAACCTTGTCGAACTGAAAGATAGATATTAATCATACTCAACTAGTCACTAGTCACAAGCTTGTGAAACCTCATCTCAGCCCAAAGCTATAATGATGCGTAAAAAAGAAGCTCAACCAAGACTTCAGCTGTGCATTGAGCGGTTCAGTAGGTTCTATTCAAATGCAACGGTTCACTGGTCCTCAAAATAATTTGAAGGGTCATGTCACCTTAAGTGTACATTCTCTAAAGTGGCACAGATAAAACTGACGGAGCAGACCAGATAGGCTATGCCACAAATATACTTTCACTCGCTATGACAAAAAATCAAAATTTAAGTACTGGTTATGAGCAGAATTTTTCATTTCACTACCTATTTCGCAATTCACTCCACGTCTTACCATTCAATATGAGATTCTTGGTTCATAGGATTTTGATTCACGAAACAATTCTCAATTTCACAACCATGGCTTCATTACGACATCATCATTTCAAACATCAAAATAAAAGGCAGCCTCTCTTACTTCTTTCTGACCTGTTACAAGCTAGCTCGACTTCCTTGTTATATTATCTATTATTCCTCAACCGTCATTATGTTAAAATCTGCCTTCTTGAATCAGTGGCATTGGTAACACGCACTTTGAAATTTCCTAAGAGGCTTCAGGGTTTCATTCTTGGGATTCTCAGGATTAACAGATTTGCGAAAGAAATTGTCTGACGGTGATTTTAATTGCTATAGTATTCTTATCCAAAAGAAAATAACTATAGTATTAAGAGGCGGTGCTTTGAAACTAGAATACAGTATGTACTTGTATTTAAAAATTTGCATTAATAATTCATAATTTGAATTTTGATGATTCCAACAATGAAAACAGGAACAGCTAAACAAACAAGCCCCAGCTTCTCTCCTTCTCCATTAGCAAAAAAAACCTTGTCACCACATCACTAGAAGCCAAAATACCAAAACTTCCATGAAATCTACTTTTCACTGCATAACCTAGAAATTAACATTGAGTTGCCTTTGTAAAATTCCTTTAAACCAAATAGGTTGAGAAGCCAACACTCACAGCACCAGCAGACAAAAGAAACTAAAGTTCAGGAAGTAACCCATACAAGATTTTTTCTATCTAATGTCAAATCCATCCTTGTTTCACTATACTTCATCTGCGTCTTAAATATCATCTTTTCATCATATCATTCTAGTGCTCCTTCAAGCCATGGCTTGTGATTTTCATGCTCTAGAAACCAAAATACCAAAACTTCCACCAAAACCTTATTTTTACTGCATAACCTAAAAACTAACAATGAGCAGCCCTTTGTAACAGTCCTTTAAAACAAATAGGTAAAGAAGCTATCACGCACCGCACCACCAGAAGAGGAAACCATACGGTGTAACCCATACAAAAAAATAAATTCTCTAATGTCAAAGCCATCCCTGTTTCACTACACTTCACCTCCGTCTCAAATAACATCTTTTCATCATTCTACTGCCTTTCAAGTCATGGCTAGTGATATTCATGTTCTAGATTGTGATAACAATTTTGCTCCAAATCAATTTCTACTCTCACAGTAGACGTAACAGAATAACTCCCCCCAAAAAAAAAAAAGAATAGCTGATCACCAAGCTTTGAGTTTTACAGTGAAGGAGGTGTGTAGAGGGAAAGAAGCAATTGTTTAGTAAGGAAGAACCGTAGGAGGAAAAGGTAGTGAAATGGTGAAAAACTAAACCGAATCTTTAGCTTCAGCACCAGGGGAAACTGCACCAACAATTAAGCTTGTTTGCACTTGCCCCTTTTTCCCTTTAACACCCCCAATCCCATTTTTTCTTTGACAACATGTATGGGATAAATAAAGGTTTTAAAGAACTTGATAGACCTCAATGTTGTATTAATAAGTCTTGCGTGTGTGTGTGTGTGTGAGAGAGAGAGACAGAGAGAGAGAGAGCAAACCTGCAGCATAAATGCCACTACCAACACTGTGATAAAAAGTGTAGCAGTCTCAAAGAGCTGAAAGTTCAAGTCCATAGGCTTCCCCATGAACCAACCCACAACCACACAGAAGGGAATCTGCATTAAACAACAGCACATCGTCAAACCTACTATTTAGCATATGGTGAGTAGGTAACAATTACAAGAATCTCTTTTCATTTCAACAATTAGCACCAACAATCAATTAAGGATTTATAACCTTACCACAAACATTGATATCTGAGTGGATGATCCAATTGCGACTCCTAGTGTGATATCCTATAAAATACGGTGGAAGTAAATAATCTGACAAGAGTATAAATTTTTTTTTCTAATACTGTCAGCTACTCACAAGCTTGTCCTTCATGGCAAACATGATGGCACTAGCATGTTCTGCAGCATTGCCAACAATTGGAAGCAGAATGACACTGATAAAAGCCACGGGCATATTCCATGAGTCTGATGCTCCCTAAAAGCATACAAGAAAGAACATTGGTATTAATCATCCCCACCAACATAAGCCCACCTATATTTGACCTAGAAGAGAAAACAATTCCATACAAATGACTGTTAACAGGTAATATTTCAAGGAAGCAGAGATAATGAGTGTACTGCAACCAGGTCAGAAGCCATCATAAATAGCAGAATTTACTACAGCTAAGCAAGGCCCAACCGAGCTGGGTAAATCAAGGTCAGCGCATGGGAAAAAAATCAACTTGGAACGAAGGTCAATACCCTTTTTATGTTGAATCAAGAGTCTTCTTATTCGTGAAGATATCTGTTAGAGACAAAAGTCGTGGGTGCAGTGGTTAAAGGAGGGAGATAGTAATTCCAAGTTCTTTCACAGGATGGCAAAGATCCGTGGAGCAGCAAAAAAAATTAGTTCTGTCCAGATTGAAGATGTGCTGTTAGAGGATGAGGCAGAGATTAAGGTTGGCATCATGAATTTTTATAGGCGACAGTACGAGAAAAGTGGGGATTGGAGACCAAATCTGGATGGAATTGACTTTGACAGAATTAGTGCTGATGACTCGGCAGTGCTGGAGCTTCCCTTTTCGGTTGAGGAAGTGGCAGCAGTGTTACGTAAGATGGAGGTAGATAAAGCCCCAGGTTCCAATGGGTTTTCTATGGAATTTTTTTCAGCATTGTTGGGAGGTGATTAAGGGGGATATCATGGAGGTGTTTCAGTTTTTTCATTCTAGTATGAGATTTGAAAAAATCCTTAATGCTGCCTTCATAGCCTTGATTCCAAAAAAGAGTGGTGCGACTGATTTGAAAGACTTTCAACCAATTAGCTTGGTTGGTGGCATTTACAAGTTGATCTCCAAAGTGCTAGCCCATAGAATGAAAAGGGTAATGGGCAAAATTATTTCGGCATTGCAGCACGCTTTTGTGAAGGATAGACAGATTTTGGATGCGTCTTTTATTGCCAATGAAGTTGTGGACGGCAGGTTGAAAAGCGGTGTTCCGGGGTCATTGTGTAAGTTGGATATCGAGAAAGCTTATGATAATGTGAACTGGGACTTTCTGTTATACATGTTGGAGAGGATGAGTTTTGGTATTAAATGGATCCAATGGATCCGATTCTGCATCTCTACGGTACGCTTCTTTGTTTTGGTGAATGGGGAACCATCGGGGTTTTTTTCAAGCTTGAGGGGCTTGCGCCAAGGTGACCCTTTGTCCCTGTTTCTGTTTATTGTTGTTATGGAGGCTCTTAAGTCTTAGCAGGCAGTGGTGGAAGGTCTCATAAGTAGGTTCAAGGTGGGGAGGAGAGGGGAGAGGGAGGTGTCGGTTTCCCATCTTCTTTTTGCAAATGACACGTTGGTTTTTTGCGATGCAAATAAGGCTCAGTTGGAGTATCTTCGATTGGTATTATTATTCTTTCAAGCAGTTTCATTCTTTGGATGTAAGTCTGCTTTTCTTCCTTCCTCTTACCTTGGTCTTCCCATAGGTGCACAGTCAAAGAGTAGTGATTGTGCGCTTCGAGTAGAGATTGGCAGGGTGGAAGCGTCAACTCCTTTCTAAGGGGGGGAGATTAGTCTTAATTAAGAACACTCTTGCTAATTTACCGACCTATTTCCTATCGCTCTTTGTGATTCCTGCCACAAAAAGGCAAAGACTAGAGAAGTTGGAAAGAGATTTCTTGTGAGAAGGGTAGACGGATGGGCATAAGTTTCATTTAGTGAATTGGGAGAAAGTTTGCTCCAGGGAGAAAGTTTGCTCCAGGGTTCAAGAGGGAGGTCTAGGGAGGTCTGAACATTAGAAAACTCAAATTCTTTAACAAGGCTTCGCTGGGGAAATGGTTGTGGGGGTATCTTACGGACAAGGAGGCTTTTTGGAGACAAGTGGTGGTTTGTAAGTATGGAGTAGGGGATCACTGCTGGTTCTCAAGTGTGATCAATTCTACTTTTGGGGTGGGAGTGTGGCGAGGCATTAGGAAAGGGTGGAGCTCTTTTGAGAGATTCATTGCATTTGAGGTTGGCAACGGGGTCTCTGTGAGATTTGGGGAAGATCGATGGTGCGGAGATACGTGTTTGAGGGCGGTGTTCTAGAACTTATTCAAGGTTTCCACGGATAAGGATCGTAGAGTTAGTTATGTTTTGTCTACGGTCTATGCGGGGACAATTTGCGGAAACATAACATGGTTTTTGTCAATAGGTGTTATTTGTGCAAGGCTAGTGAGGAGAGTGTAAATCATCGGCTGGCTCCTCCACTGCCAAGTGGCTATCGAGCTATGGAATTTTGTGCTGGGAGTGTTCAAGATGACTTGGGTCATGCCGAGGTCGATTATTGATCATGTTAGGGGTTGGTCTATGGGGTATAAGAATAGGAGAAACCATTTTTGGGAGACAGCTCTTTTGGGAGTGTGTTGGACTCTATGGAGGGAAAGAAACCATAGGGCATTTGATAGTGAGGAAATGTCAGTCCCGGAGTCCCGGAGTTCCGGAGTTCCGGATCTGAAGAATTTGTTGATTCGCACCCTTCATTTTTGGTGTTCGAGGCTGATCACGCCACTCCTAGTCCTAACACTTCTATTGTAGATTTTGTAAATAGTATAGATATTGTCTAATTCATTTGGTAAGGTATACTCCTAATGTACAAAGAACGCATCACCTTTTTTTATGCTTTTTCATATAATTATTACTTTATCAAAAAAAAAAAAAGGAAAGTGCTGAGAAGTAGCAAACTAATCGATTGTCCTTTTTTTCCTTGTTTTTAGAAAATTATTTTGCTACATTGACGAGAGAACTGACCCCACAGATGGGTGTGCGTGGGGTTTAGGGGTGTGGGATGAGTTCTACAGAGTAATTAAAAGCAGAAAGGAGAAAATAATACAAGGAAAACTACACGCTGATTGAAGAACGACCTTTCTCAATGGATTTCCAAAGCCCCCCTCAATAGATTACCCAATAGAAAACAACACACTCAATGAGGCACATCATTTCTTAATGGATATCTAAAGGCCCTTGAAGTACTCACATCCAAAGACCCCATATAGATAAATCTGCCATATCCTTTGCAAACCAAAAGGAAGAGAGTGGTCCTTACAGATCTCCTTCCTTCCTCGATCCAACTTCCCATAAAATTGCAAAGACTGCATGATGCATCTATACTCCATAGGTCTTCCAAAACTTCTGAATAACTAAGCCCTTGATAGAGAAAAAACATATCCAAGGCTCATCAAAGAAAACAAAAAGGATTTCTCTGAACTTCTTTTTTTCATAGTAGCTCTTCTTCCTTTTTATATAGGGCGGGGAGTTTGAGTGGGTGGGGATCCAGCTTCAAACCTCCATGACTCAGTAGCATGAATAATGTTCACAATCAACATTCTTAATATCCTTCTACAATAACCTATGGAAAAGGATGAAGGTAAGACAAGATGTGGAGGCTCCTAGCCAAATATCCACAAATTGAAATCTCGAATCATCACAAAACAAGTACTAGATACACTGCAATAGAGCTAGAAAGATTTGAATCTCCTTCTGTAGAACAATCTAAGATCATTTTTCATGCATGCTGAATTTTGCAACGCAATTTAAGATTAAAACAGCCTCTAAGAAAATGGCACTATTCAGATCTGCCCAAGGTATCGAGCATTAGGGCTTTTAGTTTACAAAGTATACCAACAAATTTCCTTCAGCAAGTATGAGCTTACTAAACATCTGTCAATGTGAAATTCAAATTTTCATTTACTTAGTTTGAACATTCTAGGTTCTGCAAACCTTAATCAGAGCAATATATTTCCAGAGTATCCAGTAATTTTCCAAGGAGAATTACTTCATGTAAGAAAAGGAAATAAAACTACTGAACATCAGTACAAGATAGTGAAAGGACTTCTGGTGTACATATGGTAGTTAAGTGAATCACATTTTCCCAGACACAAATCAAGAAACAGGTAAGCTTTAGATTTTTCTCTGGATGCCCAGTGAGAGAGAGAGATGTCACAAGGAACTGAAAATGGACGGCTACATCAATGATGACACTACCAGTGAAGGTACAAGTGTGTCATCTGAAACATGGTTTGATTACAAGAAGATATGACTTTTCATGTTTCAATTCTAAGATTTTCTAACATGGCAATGCCAAAGTTTCACACGTAGGTAAAGTGACCTACATGACACGTTACTGTACTGCATTAAGATGCAAAACAAGAATGATCTTCAGGTCCAGATAGTTTAGACACCCAGTTGGTGTAGGGTTACCTGTATTGCATCAACGAGATATCCAGATAGTATAGACACCCACAATGTTAAAATTGTAAGCCAACCAATCGCTTCCCACTTAGTAATCTCTGGAGCTGCTTCTTCATCGGAATCTTCTGCATTATTTTCACTTTCCTGCAATTTATGAATCTCCGGAGCTGCTTCTTCATCAGAATCTTCTGCATTATTTTCACTTTCCTGCAATTTATGAAAAGATAGGGCAGCCCTCTCTTTAACTCTTTCTCACTTTAACTGTAACTGAAATATTCATTATTTAAAGCTCATGATGTCATCCGTTTACAAACTATGATTCAGTGAAGGAATGTCTAAAGTTTTGAACTTTTGGTACTGAGAACATAACTGCTATCCCTTTGATTTAGCGCAAAACACGTTTTAGCCTTTTAGGTAAAAATGTTCTAATCAATCATGTCAGGGATTTTGGTTTTTACCTATATACCAAAAAAAGTATCACATACATTCCTGCTCTAACTCATATCAATGCCAAAATTTAATAGGCCCCAAAAAAGCTTTATACAAAAAGAACTCACCTCTTTGATGACACTGTAAAGTTTAGGCTGGCTCGTAAGCTGAAAGAATAGATAGCTTGCATAGGCCACCAGCATTATACAGCTGCTAAATCTTGAAAGTGCTACCTCTGACTTCCCAAAATGGACCTCCGTATGTGTGAAGTGAAGCACAGCTGGAAACAGGATACCCATCACCGCCATCAAAAGCAGTCCCGAATTCACCACAGCAGCTGCCTGAAACAGCACAGATGAGAAGCTTTTTTCTTGGGAAGCAAGGGATGTTATATGGTAAGTCCCACTTCACAAGTCGTGAGAAAATGTCTTGAATTAAAAATTCGCCAATAAATCATAATGAGCTACCTTGTTGAAAACCTGAACTTTCTGATGATGAATAATCCCACCAGTAAAGAAGGCACAACCAAGCACTAATAGCATATTCGACAAAATGGAACCAAGCAGCGATTGTTTAACGACCCTAATCATCCCATTCCTCAATGCATATATAGAGATAATCATTTCCGTTGCATTGCCAAATGTAGCGTTTAAAAGACCTCCAACTGCAGATCCAACCAAAAAAACAGTTTCAAGGATGCAGGAACCAGGGTCACGAGAATAGAAATATAGAAAGAAATGTTTTATTCAAGTAAGTTAATTACTAGTGTTTCATTCTCATCAGTATGCGCACATACTTGTCACAGCTTTCTTGGCAAACACCAGCATATCTAAATGGATATGTTAGAGACCTACTCCATGACCTTAATACTCATGCATTCTCAAGCATCCAAACAATAGGCTGGAAGTAAGGTTGTGTATAAGTTTCTTTTCCATAAGTAATCAAGCATATATTAGTATGTACCTGTATTCCCTGTATAGAATGCAAGCTGCCTGCACAAAAACAGAGAGATGAACGGCTGAGACAGTAAATTTCAAGGGGAAGGTAAATTGGCAGAATTTGAGGATTGCCAGTGTGCTACAAGGGATATACTCACTCAGTTGCATAACCCAACCGCTCCGCTAAAGGTGTGATGCCCACTAAGCTGAAGAAGAAGACCCATCCCTAATGTACATAAGAGACAAAAAGAATTTGAAGTGAGCAATAAAAAGAATTGAATCAATTTTGAAAATTTTTCTACCAAAGTGGATAAAATATAACAGAAACAAAGGCTGGGAGGGTTGTATTTCTTACATGTTTTCCTGTTAGATAGTGCATCATTATTGCCAGGGGACCAAAAGGAAGCAAAATGTTAATCTTCGCTTTGATCAAGACCACATAAATACTACGTAAAGGGCTGAATGGTATCTTTCTAAATATCCATGTATTGGACGAAGTTGCAGTAGATGTGATATGAGATGTCTCAAAGTGCAACGACTGCTTTTTTTCATTGGCTTGTAATGGATTAAAAGGGAGTTCTTCATCAGATTCAAGATCAATCTTCTCCTCTTTTGATCCCATCTGAATAGGTATCATCTGTATGCATAGGAAATCACGATAGGAACCAAGTACTGCATTAATGTTACATGAAAGACAACCCCATAATAAAAAAGATAACAACTTCAACCAAAAATGAAAGCAACTTACTTTAACCAGAAGCTATCTATAGCATCAATGCAATAAATCCACTGAAAGTGCTTGATCACTAAGCATTAGCGTATTGCTGCAAACATGTGTGAATTTTTCAAAAGCCTGACAATAAAAATCAACCGAGATCAACTTTGTCCTCTTATGAATATATTTCGGTGATTCTATAAACATCACACACACAGAAACCAAGCATAACAAATTCATAACAAAAGCTTCGGAAACAGATTCTGGGCATAACTAAGCCGAGTAAAACTTCTATTATCCTAAAATCAGAGCATAGTAATTACAAAATTTACTATAAGGGCACAAATTCGCACCAAAAATCAACAAAGAAACTCCAACATACAAGAAAAGAAGATGCATTTCAGGAGACGGGAATATCAAAGAAGTTATACTTTCTTTCCACCATTTGAAAGAATAAGTCTACTTATGCTAAGCTTGATATAGTCTTTCTCTAACAGCTTAAGTCTTTTTAGATGATTTTTGGTGATTAACATTGTATTTGAGCTCATGGTAAGGACTAAGGTTCAAATCGTCCTGCTTGTCGCTTGCATTTACCCACAATTTTCTAAAAAGTGTACGTATAACACCTTCCATGTGTGAGCGGGTCAAGCGTGAGGGGGAGTGTTAAGCTTGATAACATTGTTGGCCCTCCTCTCTCTAACATCTTAAGCCTTTACATGAGTTGGTTAAAAAGCTTCAAAAAAGGTGACCTCTTAGTTATATGTGAACTGCCACCACTACCTGTCAGCTTTCAATTAACTATATAGGAAGAAATCCACTGCAATGACTACTTCTCAGTAAGCATGAAGGGCCACATAATTCGAAACATGTTCAGGCAGCAGCCTTGAACAAGAACACTCATAAAGTGTTATTATTGTCTGTGTTCAGATTCAAAATTTGAGAGTTTTCCTAATGAAAATAGAGACCTGCATAATTCATGACATCATATTAAGGAAGTAAAAGTTTTAGTATGCAATAGGACAGAGAACAAAAGTACCAGCTGCTAAACCTATCAAAGACGAAAAGGAGAGAATTTTCTATTCCTGATTCCATAGGATTTAAACTGCCCATAGTAGAATACAGTTGAAATAGGAGTAAAAGAAAATAAAAGTCAGCACCTCAGCTTTTAAACACAACCGCTTGTAAACACAACCAACTGATGGTCAAGTTGTCACTTCATCATAACAATCTTCTGCCCATCATACCATCTACAGCCCAGCCATTGTCCGATGGATGGTCCACTTATACCAACACTCAAGCTCTGTATTACTCCATTTTAACTCATCTTCATGTACTGGCAGACCTTAATGCTAATCCATGCTTAGACAGCAAGACTCTTATCCCAGAAAAGAAACTGGTGCATCACAAATACACCAACTTCAGTTCAACCAACAACCATTAGCTTGGTTGGTAATGTGCAACGCCTCGAACTCGTGTTCAGGTCTCAGTGTCTCACAAGAGTCAGTTGCATAATATTTGGTTTGATCACAGCAAAATAAAAGAATAACACAGAAACCAACTTCAACTTAGCAACCACTACCTTTCTCAAAAATATCCGCACCTCGTATCTTTCCGAATGAAACAACATTATCCAGAATACCTCTTATGGATCTACATTGGAAAGGTCATCAAACTACAGGATTCTCCATCATTTGTCACATTTAGCTTATCACCAGAACCTTTCATGATATTTTATCTCCATGGACACTTTATCATAACAGAGCTTGATCTTAGTAAATCATCAGTCCAACTTCAACATGTCATTCACACAATTTCGAAGAAGAAGACATTGTACCATGTACAAATTTATCGTAATGCCTTAAAACTTACCTTTCGTGTACTTCTGTTGGCCACTCAAAACTGAATTTTTGCAGTGTGCGTGCCTTGCATTAAACCCATCATCTAAAGGAAAAAAAAAAGGAATGGAGCCGTGTTGGATAGTCTCAGTGGAGCCCCCACAGTATGGATACATTTTGTTGTTTGGGCTGATAGTGAACTACTTTCTCTTCACCCGATGATGTAGCCTACTTACATTGACTGATGAACCACGTAGATCCATTTATTAGTTTGTCTTTCTATTTTTCTGTTCTTCAATGTTTATCATAAGAAATTCATCCAACTTCAAACAGGTTACATTTTAAAATGTCTAAGTAACTAAATTGCAAACTTCCAAGTTTAACTACCTGCAAGAATTTCTCACCCAGATCAACATCTCGGATAAGTTACTTCACTAAGATGATGAAAGAGGATGACCTAAGCACATATCCTCTCCACCTAACTTAAGAGTTCCACCTTAGAAAAATGTTCAAATTCAAATATGCATTAGTTGCCGAAGCTCGTAATAAATGGCTAGTTGCATATTACCTGGAGGGATATGATTGGCCAAGTAACCACGAAATTTAGGGATGGACTCACTTTCCATGGGCAGTTACAACTTTAATGTGATGAAAGTTTTTTGCTTGAATGTGCTGCTTCCTATATTCATTTAAATATGTAACATGCTTGGTGGTGCCACATTTTTTTCAGTTAGCATGAATAGGGGTAAAGTAGAAGAAAAATAAAGAAATGGTTGGGCCAAATAGTCATGAAAATAATGTGTAGCAACTTGAGGGAAATTTGTGAATAGTGAACTGACATAAGATCAGGTGATATTCTAGCCTCAGTGAAACTCATTTTTTAGCATTTGCTTCTTGGTTGCCCTAAAACATTCTAAGCCCATAAAGTAAAGCTTGTCTAATAACTTCCACATAAAACATCCGCAGCAATTTAGGGGCACACGTTGATCCACCTACAATTCCAAAAGCACTACTCAATCTCATCCACTTGAATTGGTTCTACAACTAAAATCATCCTCGATCTCTCCTCATCATTACAAAGTGACACTATGTAACATCAGTTATCTATATAGCATACCCCAACCCCAAGTAATCAGGACAAAGGTTGGGTTGGGTTGAGTTGAGTTTGTAACATTAGCAATCTATTGGTGGTATTAGATACCAAAAAGTATGAAATGGACAGCAAAGAAATTGACACGAGAAAGCAATCTACCAAGTATAAATGCAACTGTGATTGGAAGTTAATGCATCAAAAAATAAGATAATATTGCAAAAGAAGATGAGCTAATTCTAAGAAACAATAATAGGTCAATTTATCCCTAGACGAAAAGAGCAGATTTTGTAATGTCTTCAACAGTTGAACACATCCATTAAATTAGAATCAGCAGTATGACGGAGAAGGCAAAAGTTGAAACAGAGTACCAAAAGTTGGTTTTCAACAAAGTAAAGTTGGCATAAACATACATTTCGAGGATGAGAAAAACGCAGGTTACTTAACTAGTTTCATTATGAGCCGCAGACTGAGTTTAGAATGTAAGCATAATAATGAACCAGATCGCGGTCAAAGCAAGTCAAAATGGGCAAGGCAGAATATATATCAGCAGATGTTTATCCAACAAAGCGGATTCAAGCAACTAAAGAGAATCATAGATCAACAAAACTCAACAAAAAAGTTAATGCAGAGAAGAAAATACAAGCGTGAGGTCGAGTAACCTGTAACTGCTTCAATTGATCTGAAACGGTAGTATTGTCTCAACTGGATCCAAAAAATTTGGGTTAGGCTAGATTGCGAAGTTGAATTGACGATGATTTATGTATATAGGAAATTAGAAATCAAAAAAGAAATAATAATACAACGTATGAGTCAGGAAGATGAATGAATGGATGGAGGATTTCAACAAAAACAGGCTGGATTAAAGAATTATTCCTCCTCTTCTTTCTTGTTGGAGAAATGGAGTGGGGAGGAGACGGAGACGGAGGCGTTAAGTGGAAGAGGAAGAGGAAGGTTCGAGGAAGCCGACGAGTTTCAGTTTAGTTTTCAAATCAAACAATCAATTAGTTTATTGATTAGTACTGTATTAAAGTAAGTATCCAAAATCGAGATCAAGTACTAGTGCACACTGTACCGAGCGGAGTATGATCGATTATTTAATTTTGACCTCAACTGCTGGATGCAGAATTGCAGATTGCAGATTGCAGATTGCCGGAACCGGAAGTGCGTGGTGGGGTGTACCGTGTACGGTTTCAACTTCCAATATCAAACAAAATATTTATTCCCAACTTTAACAAATATCTACGACAATAACGAAGTGGTAATATTTTTTTGTGGTATTTTGAGAGTTTTTGTACGAGGGTTGTTCGAATGGTTAAATTCGAATTGATTTTGTATCTTATGACTTATGTTATTACTTAAAACATAAAGGATAAATTTTATTTGACTGTGTAGAAATTTAAGTAAAATTAATTTTACGATATAAATATTAAAATTTATAAGAATATTACAAACACGTGCTTTTTATATGAAATTTACTTTTATGTATTCTCACCACAAAAAATTATTAAATGTATATGAGAATACCATAAATTGAACGTAGATGAGAAACTTGTGACTAATGTGTACAATAAAAGAGACTTCTTTTCATGGGCCAACCTTACCTATACCATTATTTTCCTCAAATATTATAAAGAAATGGTGATTGTAAATTTTTCAATTTAAGATGGTATGATCTTGCTCATCTAATTGGTACATTGTCCTAGTTTCTAAATATACCAATGAATTTTGTATGATATTTAAAATTAGAGTGTGATGAGGCCGAGCTACCAAAGGACACTTGTTCAACTTCCATCAATTTCAATTTTCATCATGTTGTATATGATATGATATTACGAGTTTGAGTTTGTGCTATTATTACAAGTTTTAGTATTAATGGTCAGTGGCGGATTCAAGAATATTGTTGACCGGTATCCAAAATTTTAACTACTCCCTCCGTCCCAAAATATATAACGCTTTAGGGCTTTTCACATAGACCAAGGAAATATATTGTAAATACTAAACTCCCCCTATCCAGACATTAATTAGGTGTCTTGATATTCTTGCCCAAAGAGCCAAACACGGGTTACGAAGTCAATAAATATGGGAGAATTTGAGAAAAAAAGGGAAAAAGTTCATTGAAAATTACAAAATGTCATCTATTTTGGAACAAAAAAATTATCCCAAGACGTCATATATTTTGGGACGGAGAGAGTATTAGGGCAAGTTCAATGGTGGTACTTACCTATATGTATCAAAATCAAAATTTGATACATATTGGTTATTATTCATTGGTATCAAATGATCATCTCCAACAATATGTATCAAAATGAAGGGTATTAAAATTAGGTCTGGTACTAAGAGAGGTATCAAATTTGGTACCTTTCTTAGCACCAGACCTAATTTTGATACCTTTTACTTTAACCATTGGAGAGTCTAATACTTTTACATAGGTATCAATATTTGGCTTTTACTCCTACCATTCGACTTGCCCTTACATAAAAAAAAATTTGAAATTACAATTTGTCCTTTACTCGTTTTCATACGTTAAAAACGCGTAATTACATCATCACCAGCATTCATTAACATATCTCTTTCGATATAACATACAAGAGAATCATTTAAAAATTGATCCGACATTTGATTTCGTAAATCCGTCTTGACAATATTTTTTATAGAGAATTTGGGAGGGGTCCAATAAATTTTTTTGGAGGGGTCCAATTGTCAAATATCACAAACTTACTCCTAATTTTTTTTTATTGGGCGGTGTCCATGGACACCCCTAAAACCTATGTGGATCCGCCCCTATTAATGGCATTAGATCAAATTCATTTAGATTTCAACACAGTTAGATCAAATATATATTATTTTCTAATTAATAACATGGATATTCAAAATCATCATCAATGTAATCAACTAACGACTCTAACACTAAAGCAACTTCATAAGCTTAAGCTCATAATATCATTTCCATGTTGTATTAGTGGATTGATGCCAAGTTTTTTGGGGCACGGGAAAACTTGAAAGTTATCGAGCGATATTCTTGCATTACATTATTTATCAATGTGGCATGATTTTTTAAATTTGACTTTAGATATTTAGTAATGCGATCTTTTAGAGTCTTCTTAGCATTGTAATACCGTATGAACCACCCAACTCCCTTATACTTATTTGTGCCCTTTAATCCGCTTATTAAGAATTTAAGGTCTTATTTGGTAGTCGGATAAAAATAAGCAGTATTATTAATCTCAGTATTATTAGTGCCCTCGCTATTAATCATCACTTGTATATCGGGGATAATTTTGAGATTACAAATATTAATCCCAATTTTTTTTAGTGAGGGCGCTAATAATACCACTCTTCCCCTTTGTATTAATAATAAAGGGATAATGACTTAATCCAAATAACTCGTGTTATTAATCCCGACCACCTATTACGTACCAAACATCAGACAACTCGACTTATTAATCTTATCTGACCTTAATCATGACTACCAAACGACACATAAGATTAATAAAAATAATGAAAAATCCCAAAGCATGTTCAACCGTTTAGTCAATTCGAATGACCTTGTGAAACTTTTTTCGATTCCAAATTAATACCCAAACGTTGGCTAATAATATACTCTTGCAAACAACAATCGAAAAAACTGATCATTTGGAAATTGGAACACATAATAGTAGTACTAACTAATCGAAAAAACTGCTCATTGCAAATTAAAATTTCCTTCGAGAGTGATTTGCCAAGAATATCTCACGGAAAATAATTGAAATCCAAGTTTTTCATATTGGTTGACCCCTGACATCAAATGTAAAGTTACTAATACTCTTGTCCGTGTCGATGGCACGGCCAGTTTGAAAATTTATCAATAAATGAAGTAGATACTGTGGAAATGAACTACTAAAAATATTATTTCATAAAAAAAGTTAACTTTCGAAGAGGGCCTCTTTAGATGGAAAAGTGGGATTAATTAATAATTTGTATACAAAATTACGGATCGGAAAAAACGGACCTGACAAAAATTAAATTGATTAAGTCAATTACGATAAGCCGGACAAAAATTAAATTGATTAAGTTAATTACGATAACAGTTAAAAAGAAAAAAAAACAAATATTTCAAATTACAAAACTTACGATTTTTTTAATTTTTTAAAAATTTGTATACGAAATTACGGGTCGGAAAAAAATTAAAAAGAAACAAATACAAATTTTCGCAACCATAAAACTGTAAAATTATAAAACCGTAAAATATTAACTGTAAAACCGTAATATCTCAATAAAAGAGTAACTAATTTTCGCAAATGTAAAATAATAACTGTAAACCATAATATCTCAATAATTTTCGCAGTAATAAAATAGGGATGGAAAAAAACGTGATAAAAACGGTTGAGATTGTGAGATTAAACGTGATAGAGAAACATTCTTTATATTTCATATATATCAATATTACATTGAAATGAATTCCCGCACATAATTTTTTGTTTCAAAATTTGGCATTCGTCAATAACTTTAACTTATGCTTCCTAATTTAAACATGTGCTACCATTAATTAAGAATACTTCCAACCTATTTACAAAATTTTAGGGGAGATTATTGAAATTACTTGGAAAAAATTGTAATATTTTTAAAAACTACAATGAAAATTCTTTTAAAAAATAGAGAGACATTATTTGGAAATTGGTGTTGCAAAATAGTTTTTTATTCAATAACCGTAGAATCTTGGTAAAACAGTAAATTGATTAATTTGTATACGAAATTGCAAGCCGGAAAAAACGGGCCGGATAAAAATTAAAATTAGTCAACTTAATAAAGGGTAGTTTTGTCAAAACATGTATTTATTTAATTTAATAATTAAGGATGTAGTGGATAAGCAATAATTAACAACCGTGATTTTTCCGCCAAAAATACTTTCCATAAATGTAAACCCAAATATGATATTTTCAGCTATGCATTGGAAGTTGAAATACTTTATTTTATTACATTTTCCTTAGTTTTTATACTAAGCATTTAATTAATGACAAATGTGATTAACACATCCAAATATACCAAAATCCCACCAAAATGTACTTGCCAAAAATAGGAGGATATATATATAATATTATAATGATAAATGTAATTTACTTATCTCAAGATTAATAAATAACCGTTGTACATACAAAATAAGGATTATATTTACATATAACACATATACAAGTATTGATAAGTAAAGAAAAAAACATATGAAGTTGTTAAAAAATTAAATAACATCAAATCTAAGAGGGAATGTCTTTTCTCTTTATTCCAATATGTAAGGAAAATAAGAATAACAATCTAAAAACTCATTATACTATAAGATCATTCTATATTGATATTAATTACTTGTGAGCTTTGACAAGGCAAATTCTATCCGTATGAGCTAAATAACAAGTATATAGTGCAGTATAATTTAATGAACAACTATGAATCCTTAAAAATCGGTCATGTCTAATTTGATACTCAACAAACGTTGCTTACTCTGCCAGAAATGTGTTTCCTTCTTGAACATAAATGTTGATATGCACGGCCCAAGCCGGGTCATGAGCAAGGCACGAGCTACTATCACGTGCCAATCACGAGCGCGGTCAATATGGGGCCTGCCCACCTAGCGGGCAAAATGATGGAAGCAGTAAGCAGCGGGCAACGAAGTTCCCGTCCAAACCTGGCCGGGCATAGGCCTTGTCTGTCCGACCAGGGGCCATACCCAGACACCACACTCATACCTAGCAAAGGAACCAGATTCATCTCGTCCAAACCTGGTCGAGCATTGGCCCTGCCTGCCCAACCAGGGGCCGTCCCTTGGATCTACATCAAGTTCAGAAACAGTGTACATTGAACAGCCGGACAGAGCCCTGCTCGCCCGGGTATATATCAAGCAAGAAGCACCAGAGGCTTGCTCTCCAAGACAAGTCAAAGGTTTCCATATTTGAGCAGGGCACTTACCTTATCTGCTCCTACATCTACGCGGCCAGCCACCTATCATGCCTAAAAGCAAGGGATTTTCTCCTTGAATTGATTAGGTAACTATGGAAACTGAATCCTAGACGGATTCAACCACCTTGGGGGCCTATAAATACCTCTCTATAAGCCATTAACAAGGTACACACACTTTCTTGAGCCTTGACACTCTGTCGAATTGCTTTCATACCCACATTCGATACTTACTCTCACACAGGAGGGGTTTCGCGAGGCCCTGCCTTGCACTTCCACTCAGGTTTTCTTGTGTTCTTAGCCAGGTTCAAGGAAGCCAATCCAAGCCCAGATATCATACCCCACACACAGACGGCCCAAGCTGTGATTTTGCCACATCAGTTTGGTTCCATTGCCGAGGAACGAAGTCTCAACACTTCTCTCAAGTTTTTCCGGTATAAGTTCTCAGTTTCTTCTTATCGCAATGGCTGGAAAAGGTAGCAAGCATCATGCCACCGCCAGTAACCACCAGGATGGCACCAAGGATCTGCCACCAAAGGCACCCCAAGGGGTACAAACGAGAAATCAAAAGGTGGCTTCTTGGCAAGCGACTCATGGCAATGACGTGCCATATGTGGAAGAACAATTGTCCCAGCACGCTAGTCAAAGCCAGCGTGACGCTAGGCATGTCATCAATGAAAAACGCGATGCTCGCGCTTTAGATCTCCGAACACAATTGAATCGCCAATGAGAAAATGGTCAGGATAGCCACGTAAGTCTACCCGAGCAAAACCCTGACCAACAAGCTGCTGCTCTGCAGATTCAGGTGGAGTACTATGACAAAATGTATGCACTTAACCAACAACTGCTCGCCTTGGGCCATGCCCCGGTTCCAGTTGCAGACTTGGTGCTGCCCGCTCTCAGTAATCCGACACTTGTTGGCGATGGCCATGCCTCCCAACGTTTGCCCGCTCCGAGCAAACGGATCCCCTCCGTCATTCATGTACCGTCTAAAAGGGCTGACCAGGATGAGAGTAGATACAGCCGTCAGAATCTCTCCCACGGACACCATCATCGGCAAGAATACCGTGCTCGGGAGGAAAGTCATAGCCGCCGTAGGGTTCGCGAGTGCGTGGAAGCAGAGGCACAGCGACCAAGATATAAAGCGCGTGTTGAGCAGAAAGCTTCTCATGAGCCCACCTTTTGTCCGCGGGTGCGTAGCGACCAATCATACCCTGTTCATTCCTCCAGACTCACGATAGACGCGGAGAGGCGGCTGTCCGAGAGAATGGAAGCCATGAAAAGGGACATGGCCAAACAAATGGCCAACCTAGCTGTGGCCAAGCCCAACTATGGGGCCACCAAGCCTCTGGAGGGCAGCCCGTTCACTCCAGATATCGAGAATGCACCACCCGCGCAAGGAGTTATCTTCCTGCAATTCGAAAAATACTTTGGAAAGACGCGGGCAAGTGATTGGCTCCGATCATTCGAGGCACAGATACGGATGGTCACCGATGTGGAAGCCCTGAAAATGCGGGCATTTGAGGGAGCCCTTCAGGGTAAGGTACAGGCCTGGTTGGGCAGAGTTCCCCGCGGATCGATTGATAGCTGGGCAACGCTCCGGGAAAAGTTCTTGGAGGAATTTGGTAATGCAGGCCCAACCCCTAAAAATCGCTTCGACCTTGCCAAGATTAAACAAGGTGACAACGAATCGTAGAGCAGCTACTTGAAGAGATTCGAGGAGATGCTCGATCAGGTGACCGCGACCAGTGACCCTGAGATCACTTTTTGCTATCTCAACAACATGAGGGCAAGGCCACTGAAGACAATGCTAGCAATGAACCCAGGGGCCTCCAAAGCAGAGCTGCTAGCGAGTTCACATCTCTTCTGCTCGACTGAGAGCATTAAGGCCGACTGATCGATGTCGTATTTTAAATTTATTTTCCTTGCAAGTGGACAAGACTATTGGAGAATAGTTTTGGGAAGCAAGGGTCGAACCACAGAGACAAGAAGATCATAGATAGTACGATTTATTGATAGCAAATTATTAATCTAAGGGGGGTTTTATAGTTATTCTATTCTAAACTAATAATTATTATTTAGGTGTTTAACTAATTAGCAGCAATTACAGGGTATGAAGATCTTATGGCCGATGGAAATCTAGGATTCGGGTTTCACTTGAATCTCCTCTATGCTTATTTTAATAAATTATCATTCAATCTCTTGGGTTCGTTCACAAAATATAAATATAGCCTGTTGAATTACCGTTCAGTCTCCATCTTCAAATAATCCATCCATTCTATATCCTAAGCACAAGAACATATGATCTAACTGTCACTTAGGTCATATATGGAACCTGGCCCTAACTTATCATTCTCGTGCATCGATAGGTCCAATTTATTGTGATGGTGAGCCAGTGTACGACATATGCACATTGATCATGCAGTTATCCGCACATCTAGGCCTTTATTATTCACGATTACATTCATTTGTTCAAAGTGAAATAATATAGGGATTGATAAACACCACAATCAACAAGAATTGAATGAACATAAATATAAAATTAAAGCATAGATTCGATACAAGTTACCTCCCTCCTCCTAGATTAATGAAGATTTAGTTCATCCTTGAAGATGAACAACACATAGAGATGAATGAGTTCATAAATCGATCTTCAATACTTATAATTACAACAACTAATTATGTTATACAACCTAAAATCTATTCTAAAGCTATAGAAAACTACTTTCTAGCCGTCTCCCGCCGTCCTATGCTCTGGCTACCGACCTCTATTTATACATTGAAATCTTTGATGTTTGGGGTGTCGACTTTATGGGTCCTTTTCCAGTTTCAAATGGGTGTGAGTATATTTTAGTCGTTATTGACTATGTGTCGAAATGGATAGAAGTCATTGCTACTCGAAATAATGATGGTCAAACTGTTGTCAAGTTTTTGGATGATACATTTTCTAAGTATGGAGTACCGAAGGAAGTAATTAGTGATCAAGGAACACATTTCACCAATCGGTTGTTGAATATGAGCCTTAGGAAACATGGTGTAACTCACAAGCTAGCTACAACATATCATCCTCAGACTTCTGGTCAGGTAGAAGTTAGCAACAGACAGATAAAATCAGTCCTTGAAAAAACTGTTAGACCAAATCGTAAAATTTGGGAACCAAAACTTAAAGATGCTCTTTGGGCATATCGCATTGCGTATAAAACCTCAATTGGTATGAGTCCTTATCGGATGGTGTACGGCAAGGCATGTCATTTGCCAGTAGATATTGAACATAAGGCCTATTGGGCCATTAAAACTCTTAATTTTGATCTAGCTTTAGCCAGTGAAGAAAGGCTTTTTCAGTTAAATGAGTTAGAAGAGCATAGGTTAAATTCGTATGAAAATGCAAAAATATATAAAGAAAAGACTAAAAGATACCATGATATGAGACTTACTAAAAAGATGTTACGTTCAGGATTGAAAGTGCTCCTTTTTAATTCTAGACTCAGATTATTTTCAGGTAAATTAAAATCGAAATAGTCAGGTCCATTCATTATAGTACAAATTTACCCACATGGAGCTATCGATATCAAAAATCCAAAAACTGATGAAATATTTAAAGTTAATGGTCACCGACTCAAACCGTACTTTGAACCTATGTCAGTAGAGAGAACAATTGAACTCATTCGCCTCTCTGACACTGAGCCCCCGAGAAAATAGGTTTGCAGTTAGGTCGAGCCAAAGACGTTAAACAAGTGCGCTAGGTGGGAGGCAACCCACTTTGATGAAATTTTATTTGCTTTCGTAGAGAAATTTAAATATGTTGTTCTTTGTCTTATTTGATTATGGGCATTTAAGTTAAATGTTTTACAGTATTGGCATAATTCAAGTTTGGGAAAGAAAAGCATCTTAGTGTTGTATTTATATGTTTCTAATATTTTAGTTTTGAAGTTTTTGTAGAATTTTCAGAGTGCGGGAAAGAAACGGCCTTAATGGAACATAACGGAAGGACTAAAACGAAGACTGCTCAAAATCTGTGAAACAGCTTCCCAAAGCACGCAATATGTGACCCTTGCGGTCGCAAGGCCCTATTAATGGCAATAAATGCGTGACTCTTGCGGCTGCAAGCCCCTAGGCCCATGCCCCCGAAAGCCATGCATCAGCATCTGTTCCCGTTGACTGGGTACCTTGCGAACGCAAGGTATAAACACCTTTCGGCCGCAAGGCCCCCTTTATAAGCCGAAGCAGGACAGTCACCAGAATTCACAGAAATTCAGTCTCTCTCTCTTCTAAATTCTGGCAATCTCTCTCTCTCTCTCTTCCAAACTCCTGTGAAGCTCACACCAATTCCGGCCAAGCTTCAAGCCCAAGCTACCCCTCTTCAAGCTCCCTCGTCATCTCCACCCTCCATTCCAACCTATTCAAGCCTTGAAGAAGTGAAGCCACCATTGTTGCCAACATCAAAGCTTTGAGCCCCGGTCAACCTCCATTGCAGTTAAAACATTATAATCCACGTATCTTCTATCCCCTCTCCATTTAAATCGTTGATTTATCAAATTTTTGCATGTTAGGGTGTTAGAATTATTTTTATGTGCATGCTTTATTTGCTTTAGTAGGTTATTTGATTTTAAAAAATTTTAGAGAGTAGATTTTATATTTAGTGCTCTTATAATGGCCCCCAAGCGTAGAAACACCGGACCTTCCTCGTCCTGCTCCCAAGAGGAGGAGCAAGTGTACGACCCCACTAGGTTCGTATCTTTTGAGGCATCGGAGAGCTATACTAGGAAGCTCACCAAAAGCATAATCCCTGATAGGGGATTTAAGGCTAAGGACTTTGCTCTCCCTGCCCACTTCGCCCGTCGAAGGTGGGGCCCTCTTTGTGCGACCCCGGGCGTGGTCATCGTGGCTTTGGTCCGTGAACTCTACGCCAACGGGCGTATTTCCATTTCTGGCGAAGTGCATGATATCAGTTCTGTTAGGGGTAGGAATGTCGATTTTTCGCCTCATAGTATTAACCATTATTTCGGCACTTCTAATTTTGCGGTGGGTACTGACCAGTACAGTATCCATATCACTAATTTTGTCCATCTCCTGGTGTTAAATGTGGCTATCGCAACACCTGACGCGGTTTGGACCTTACATCAAGGTCCACCGTTGGACCCCGCACCATGGATGAGACTCATCTCATGAACACGGCCAAGGTCGTGTTCAAATTTATTTGTGCACGTCTTATGCCTTCCAGCCACCAGCACACGGTGTCTTGGCATAAGGCCATTTTGATCTACATCATTCTGACCGGTGGGTCTGTTGATGTGGGGCGTCTGATCAACGCCCAGATTCAGACCCTTTTTAGAGGTACGACTAACTCGGGATTCGTTTTCTCGAGTTTGATTACCAGACTGTGTAGTGGGGCTGGAGTCGTTTGGACTCCAGATTCGGAGAAAGTTCAGGCAGTCCCCGACATTACTGCGACACTTCTGTTTGTGCACCCGCGCCAGCCACGTGAAAGAGGACCACGTGAGGAGCCTCAAGAGGAGGAGGATCCCTTGGAGGCTATCTCCAATAGACAGGAGGAAATTCTGTTAGAGCATGAGATCATTAATCAACAGTTGGCGCAAATGCGCGCCGACCAGACTAATTTATTTGGTTGGGTTAACCAGGTGGGGCAAAATGTCTCCACATATTATGGGATGCCACCTGGCACGATCCCCGAGTTTCGTCCTCCTTTGTTATTTCCTCCCGATTCACCATGAGTCGAAGCCCAAGTTTCTTCCTCTTTCGTTAGGCGGGCCACTTATTTTCTTTTGATATTTCTCATCCATCAACTCTCTTATAGGATATTCCTCAATTTTGAGGGCAAAATAAAATTGAAGTTTGGGGGGGGGGCCTATTCTAAGCCCATGGCTTTTGCATGTCCCAGTCTAAGGAAGAGTGGAGTTGGGCCACGTTATTTTAGGGTGAGGGAAATTTTTTGTCCCTCTATTGTCTCTTCTCCTTACTCTATTTTTTTGCTTTTTATATTTTCTTATTTTAGGAGATGTTGCCTTGACTAGAATACGCTAATATTTGATTCCTTCGGGGACCCATCAAAAGAGTCATCGTCATCGCCCATCTCCATTTTCTTTATATAAAAAATTTTTAAAATGAAAAAAATAAAAAATGTTTTAATTCAAAATTTTCATTCTTAAGTCCTGGTGTGGTCATTTCGGTCGATAGGGAGTTAATGCAATGAACCACATAACATTTCCATAGGTCATTCTGGAATTTACTTGATTCTGCAAAATTCTTGACTTTCTCCAAATCTGTGTGCACTTATACCAGTCATGATTATGGATTGATTTGAATATTTTTACCAAGTTTATAGTACACAATTGATTTTAGTAACAAGATATGCACAAGAATATGATGAATAGCCGTCCTAACATGATTGTTGCATTTAATTGTAACTTTGGGTCAATTGCATGATAAGTTAGATCCCTTGGATTTTTCTCACTAAAATATCTCAAGCACACTTTTGAACCGTGCCTGCATATTAGGCTTGATTGCTCCTACCTCTTTTCTAGTAAATGCTTATGTGAAATCCAGTGATGCTAAATCTTCAATTTCACAACTTTCATGATGGATATGATATTTATGTGTTTTACTTTCTTAAAAACTGCATGAGTATTTTGGCATTAAGATATGATATAGGTCATCTTTGGATCGTTTGAGCCTAAATATTTCCCAACCATACTAAAAATATCCCTAGTGTCCCCTTTGAGCTTTATTAAAAAAAATAGAGTGTGTTAAGCACACATTGAACCCTCATTCGACTTCGTTTCTTTAACCCACATTAACTTAACCCTAAAGACTATACACTTCAGTCTACTCTTTGAGAGAGTAGGATGTGGGTGGGAATTAATTTTATGGGACCAATTTTCAGTTAGAAAAGTTTTCGAAGACTTCTTATTCCTTGTCGAAATTATAAAAAAAATTGAAGAAATAATTCGACGAAAAATGAAACGAAAGAAGAAGAGTGCAATAAGATTTAAATAAAAGCATAGCTTTCATTAGAAAAAGATATCTTAGAAAAGTTCTTCTGAAAATAGAACATTAGTATTTTTAGCTTGATATGTTGTACAAAACAAGTTTGGGGGGGAAAGTCCTCACTTGTGGTCTTTACAGGTCCTAGCCTAATTGGGAAAAACTTCCTTTTGATATATTAAAGACATATTGATCTTCTTGCCAATACTTGTGTTTGTTGATTTGATTGCAATACATGTAAATTGATCCTCACTTCATATATTCATATTATTCGCAAGCTCACTGTGTTAGCATAATCTTAGCTATTGCAAGTAACTGGGGTATGAAATCATTGCATGTCATACATAGGAAGTGCATGGGATGGATATATAAGTATTTGAAATCCTTGGTGTTCTCTCTTTCTGTAATAGACCGGGTGTGGATGGTAGATCGCATGCTCTATGTTGCATTAGTTTTATTAAAAATCATGATTTTTATAATGAATGATGTGTTTGCTAAGTAAAATTGTTTAAGTTAAGCTATTCTCTATGATTGGTTATCACATACACACGGAGAAATTAAGATTGGTAGCAGTTTGAGTATAAGTCAGTTTGTTCTGTGAATTAGTCTGCACATATGTGGTGAGCATCTTTTTTAGACAACTTTGATATGCCATGCTTGTGACTTGATATTGAAACCAAAAATATTTTTGTTTTGCTTTATTTTGTATTTATTGTTTTTAGAGTAATTTTTACTTGCTTTTGTATTTATTAGTTTTTGTATTTATCTGCATAGTCGAGTCGCTCATGAGAGTCTCCTTGAGTTTGTGGGTTTCTAGAGAAGTGTAAATAGTGTCACCTTCCAAAAAGATTTTCTTATTTTTTTGTATTTTTAATTGCTTTTGTATTTATAAGTATTGTTTACTTGTGGACGAGCAAAGTCTAAGTTTGAGGGTATTTGATAGACATATTTTATACGTCTTTATCGGGTACTTCTATGACTTAGAAATAGCAATTCCACGAGGCTTTTGACTATTAATATATGTTTTTGAGCTATACTGTGAGTTTCAGGGTTTTAGGTGAACTTATGAGATTTATAGAGCTTATATTGAAGATTTCGAAGAAGGGTGCAAAGTGCAACATTTGAAAAGATGCTAAAGAAGACATTTGGACACCTTGCAGCCGCATGCCTCCAAGGCCTTGCCCTCGCAAGGTATCTAGTAAGCAGCTTAGCCCGTTCAAGACCCTTGCGGACGCTAGGCATTCACACATTGCGGCCGCAAGGTCCCCAGAAACTGCCTTTACGGGTGTTTCACCTGGATTGAACCTCTTATTCCACTAAAACACCTTGGTATATATGGAAGACGATAGCCAAAGCCTAAGGATGTCCAGAAATTCTTAGGAAATAGTTCTAACACCGATTTTAGTTTGTATTACTTAGTTTAGTGATTGTAATTATAGTTTTGAAGATCGACTCATGTATTCCTTCATTCCGCTATTCAGTTCATCGTCAAGGATGAACTAACCGTCCATTAATCTAGGAATTGAGAGGTAACTTGTATCGAATCTATTGCTTAATATATTTTTATTCATTCAATTCTTGTTGATCGTGATGTTTATCAACATCTTTACTGTCTAACTTTGACCAAATGAATGGAATCGCAAGTAGTAAAGACCTAGAGGTGCGGATAGCTGCACGGCCAAATGCATATGTCGTACACTGGCTCACTATCATGATAAATTGACCTTATCGATGCACGAGAGTGATAAGTTAGAGTCAGGTTCATATATATGACCTAAGTGACAGATATGATCCATATGTTCTTGTTCTTAGGATATAGATTGGATGAATTATTTATGATGGAAACTGAATTATAATTTGACAATCTATATCTATCTTTTGTGAACGAACCCAAATTATTGATTGATACTATACTTAAAAAGCAATTGAGTAGATGCAAGTGAAACCCCAATCCTAGATTTCCCTCCTCCATATATATCTTTATAGCTGTGATTGCTGCTTAGTTAAATAAATTTCCTGTTTTAGTAGAATAAAATTAGATTAAAGAAAATAAATAAACCCCCTAGTCTAAATTGCTACCAATTTACCTGTCATTAGAATTTTTCTTGTCTATGTGGTTCGACCATTGCTTCCCATACTATTCTACAATAGTCTTGTGCACTTGCAAAGAATTAATTAAAATAAGACACGATCAAGCACATATGCTCACTAGACAAGAAGCAGGGGGCCAATGAGCTGCCCAGCCCAACAGGCCCAAGCACCGGTCACGTGCTCAGCACGCCTTCCTCACAGTCACGAGTGAGACACGTGCAATCCTCATGATCCAAGCCCAAGTCATAAGCGAGCAGAGACCCATCTGTGACCACCTTAGCATAGAAAGCGAGCACCCATCTACATGAAGCCTGGGGGCTAGGAATGCAGCGAGCAGACAGAGAGGTCAAGGTGAGCATGTTCACTGTGCTCGGTAATACGGTAACGGTCGTCTTGGACGTGCTTGGACGTGGACAGTTATTCTCAGGAAACCCGCCCCCACGTTCAAGACGTGGCCATTAACGTGCCCGCCCTTCACGCCCCGGCATTCAATGGGCAGTTTTCCAGCTATCCAAGTTGGCTATAAGAACCCCTCTAAATGAATGAGGAAGGTACGTTAACATATACACATGTTAAACTCTATCAAATTACTTATTTAATTGAGTGTTTGCTAATTCATACGCTGGAGCGCATTTGCAGGGTAAACCCCTGTCTAGTTCACGCTTCGTGTTTGCTTTCTTGACTGGTTTAGGCCTTGAAGCTTTTGATATAATTGAAAGCCAGATATCCAGAATGTCAAGCCCAGTGTGTCAGATTATTTTGGATACATCAAAAAATTTGTGTTAACTTTCCCTTATTGGTCTGAAATATTTGTGATTTCAATTTTAAATAGTCTTTTATTAGTTCACATCGTATCATTTAATTTATTTTATGGTTTTTGTCTGAGATTTTCATTTTTAAGTTTATTTTAATTAACATGTGTTGGGTTGGTGTGTGAGAAAGAATGTTTTTGCATGTTTAATTATACTCTTTTTGGATGAGTTACAAAATTTTACAGTCAATAAAATATGTTTTTCTTTATTTTTTGGGATGTCGTCTTTGTTTTGTGTAGTGTACATTGATTTGATTTCTACAAAATCTCAAGCATATATTAATTTATTCGCATCATACTCACTTTTATATATTTATTCGTACCATACGGATACCTTGTCATAGGCACGGGTACAAAATCTAGTATATAAATAAATACAATCCTAGTGGCCTTCTTTCTAATTTTCTACTTATATTATTTTAATCATTACAAAACAACCAAAATTACAAAACCAACCCAAAATTACGCGTTATCACCAACTAATTACTTCCTCCGTTAAAAATTCACTTTAAAAATTAGATTCCCTCCGTTTTTAAAATATTATACTTTTGATCTTATATATCGTTTAAGAAAAAATAATTGGTTGTATTATAAATATTAGCGTAATGTGTAATTTCTTTTAATGCCCTTGAACATGTGGTCACAATTAAAGTAGGTAAGGTAAAATGGTAAAAATATTTTCTTAAAAAGGAAAGTTTTGAAAAAAGATAATTATTTTAGAACGGACAAAAAAAGATTGAAAGACAATTATTTAAAAAGGAAGGGAGTACTAACAATTTTTCATAATCTTTTATATCTCTTAATTATAATATTTTTCAATCGTGGACAGTAAATAATATTGCATGGTATTTTCCTATGATTTAATACACATCCAAAATTATTTGATCAATTGATAATACTCACCTAATAATTAAGAAGTGGCAATGGCACACAGGTGGCAATGAGTGGGCTGGGTTGGGCCAACCCGAAATTTTATTGGGCTACTTAAAACTTTAGCCCAGCCCTCAAAAAACACAAAACACTGGTCAACTAGCTACAACAAAGCCCATTGGGCCAAACATTGAAGTTGAGCTGGGCTGGATTGGCCCATAATTTCATTGGACCTATGAAAACTAAAGCCTATCCTAACATAATATGAGGGGCCATAATTGTCCGCTCGACCAAATATTTTGGGAAAATTCTAGTCAGCCTATTTTTCAAAGTTTCTAGCCTCAAAAGTTTATTGATTTTTTTTTTCAACCGCAAAAAACCAATTTTAAAAATATTGTTAAAAAAATGTCATCGTCTTCTTCAACAGCTCCAGCAACACTTTTTGGATTCGAAAATCACAATTGTACGCAACGAAATGAAAGGTAAACGAATTTTTCAATTCATAAAATAGAAAAACTATAATAGATATCTGTTTGATTAAAGGATTTTTTAGTTGAAACAAAGACGGAGACGAAGGCTTACAACGAAGGAGATTGAAGAAGGTGGAGGACGTAAACTTATTCTTTATGCTTTTATACCACAATTCATAAATTTCATTGTATTATTTTTGCACCGTGGTTTAAAAGTTTAATTTCCTAGTTTATTTTTATACCACGATTCATAAATTTCATTGCATTATTTTTACACCGCGGTTCAAAGTTTAATTTCCTAGTCTATTTTTTTACCGCGATTCATAAATTTCATTATATTATTATTACACCACAGTTCAAAGTTTAATTTCCTAGTTTATTTTTACACCGCAATTCATAAATTTCATTACATTATTTTTACACCGCGGTTCAAAGTTTCATTTCCTAATCTATTTTTTCACCACGATTCATAAACTTTATTACATTATTTTTGTACCACAATTCAAAGTTTAATTTCCTAATTTATTTTTCCGCTACGATTCATAAATTTCATCGTATTAATTTTTTACACCGCAATTCAAAGTTTAATTTGCTAGTCACTTTTTGTACCACGATTCATAAAATTTAATTATACCGCGGTACAAAAATAATAATCTCCTTAACACGCATACAATTCATTAAAGATATCATAATCATTTTACCATCAAAAATAATTTTTTTCAATTAAAAATAAAAATAATGTACTTTAAAAATTGAACCGGTTCGAGTTTTTCCTAATATTTTCGCAATTGACTAACAATCCTGTGCACCGAACCAAGATGGTTTGTTTCTCAGACTACCATAATAAACCTTCAGGAAATACTCCATCCGTTTGAAACTTTAATTATTAAGTCGATATATTAATATCATTGGAGCTCGTCGTAATTACAAAAATACTTAAACACAAGAAATGTGTTTACATCACAAATAAAGGGTAAAGATGAAATGTTATAGAAATTATAAGCATAATTTTTTAAGGTGAACTATTAATAGTGAACTTCTTGCCTTGAGCGGAGGGAGAAATAATATGCCAACAGTGCCATTTGCATTGCAGAGCCCCATTGATTCTTTCTTTTATCATTGCTACAATTATCTAACAACAACAGGTCACATGAATCATATTATAGGCCGGCCAGCCAGCCAGCCCCCCCGCTCATTCCCGACAATGGCAACTAGCATATTTCTGTTTTTCTCTCTGTTCATGTATCTTTGTGTCTGACTGTGTGTGTGTATTTTTGAGTTGGACACAGCTTCTTGAAACCAATCACCGACTTTATTAAGAAGGCGTGATCCCCCTCCAAGAACCGTATAGGAGATTTTCATCCTATGGAGCTCAAGTTAAAACAACCTTGGAACAGCATAATACAATACAGTTGACCTTTCCTCTACCATAGTCAAATAGGAATTTTATTCTAAGTGGGGTGTTCCTCTCTATATCTTGCAAGACTGATTAGGCACAACACAACTGTGGACAATTTTTCTTTCCCCTCTTTTACCATCTTGAATGACTCCAACACCATGGCTCATGCACGCTCACGCACACGGGCACACACACACACACACACACACAAATGAACACCCCAAGGAAAAGGGAAATACAATGGAACACCGATATACTGTATAAAATTAATAGTACCGATGATTTACTCATGAACTTACACTCCAACTGGCTCCATTCACCCGTGGTATGCATAGCATCTACCAGACCAGCTAATCTCTTACCCCACTGATTGATCAATTATTCATGGTAAAGCAAAAGTAAGAGTAAGAGATGGACCTACACACAACATTCCTACCAAAAAGCAACAACGTTATCATGGGATTTGAATACATGACAGCTGAAAATTTTACCCCACATCCACAAGGCTTGTTACATAAATTTCAAAGTTTGGAAGGCACTAATACCTAAGGCAACAGCTAGACTTGCATAAATCATATACAACTTGAAACATTCATATGTTATGCCCGTGCTATTGACAGGGGGAGAGAAATCCCATCATAAAAATGGAATTGTGAAGCCGCGACCCCAAAGCGGTCTGGTCCTGGCATGTTTTCTGAAATCTTCCCATATTTGGTATCACATACAACTGCTAATTCTTCCACAATATAGTTGTCACGACGTATATGATTCACTACCAAAAAGGGACACTCGTGTAGGATGGAGGGAGTGTATATTCTTTTTTGAAACTATTTCTGCACAGCCACTCTATGGGCTACCACCATCATATACCATGTGTTGGGCAACAGAAAGTTGCCATAGCTACTCACTGAGGACAGACAGCAAAAATGGTATGTTTTCCAGTGCAATTTAGTGAATGTTCATCATGTCAACACGACCCCTATTACCCAAAACCTATTATGTCCTACACAGCAAAGAAGTTTCTAAATCAAGACATGTGATCAATTGATCATGCTTTAAAGGACTGCCAACCATAAAAATTACCCCACTCCACTGTGACCTATTACCCAAAACATTTACAAAATACATCAAAGACCACCTTCAAGAAAACAAACTCATCCTTTGGTGGCTAGACTGGTACAATGCATCTTACCCCCCTCGCCCCCAAATCACACTTGGGGTTTCCTACTTTAAAGGTCTGCAAAAAACAGGTTGCACAGTCCATATTGTACTCACAAGCGCAATTTTGAAATAGAAACTCTCATAAGTGAAATAACCGTAAACAGAAACTACGTATATGCTTTAAGTTCTAAAAGAAAGGGGGGGGGGGGAAAGAGAAAAAAGAAAAGATACAAAACATGATATGTGTCACCTATAAAGGGAAAAAGAAGGAAACCATATGATCACATGTTTCTGAGTAGCATCTTTTCATTATTGGCATGTCATTCCATAAAAAAAGAAGGTGAGAGATGAAAAGGTTTCCTCCACATTTGCATAAAAGATCAATCTAAAGTAATACCTAATTACTGTAAGGCTATAAAAACTAGAAGCTCTTTAGACAGATATGAATTGAATCAGCATCATTAGCAAAGCACTCAGAAAAAGGCAATTTGCTGAATGCATGAATCTAACATTCACCAGTTGTGTGACAAATTAAAGGATTCTATGAATGAGAAAATAGAAATAAAGAGGCTTCACAAACTCACTTTTCAGTGACGGTGATTGGAGACCAAACCTATGCCATGAACCAATACTAATCTCAAAATTTGAATCTTTAAATCCTCTAGTTCAAGACACAGTCTATCTAACCACAGCCTACATTGTTAACAATCAATGCAAAATCAGCTAAAAATGGAAAACAAATACAGCAACCAACCAAGCTTTCCAATTTCCATATCCAAACAACGTCTCTCCATTTTTTTTTTAATTCCAAGGGGGAAAAAGTTTAAACCATAAAGTTGAGGTAAAATCTTGGAAGAAAGAGTTTCCTTTTCCGGTAAACATTTATCAAAAGACAATATTGATTGATTGAAACCTGAGAGTAACATAACCTTGCTTTCATTTCCCCCAAATTTTTCCATCTCTTTTTCTTAAAAGAACAAAAAAAAATCATATGCAGATCCGCCACCACCTCCAATCATCATAGAAAATTACACAATTAAGGCCCAATATAAATTCTAAAAAACAAGAAAACATGAAAATCAGGCGGACGAAGAAGAAAAATGGGGGCGTGGAGGTGGCGGAAGTAGTTGGTGGGTGGGATGAACCTGATTACTGCGGTTGCCGCCGGAGCCAGTGTTCTGAATGATAAAAGGATGGCTCAACAACTGGCCGGCCGTCCATCTCCTAGCCGGATCCCTCTGCAAGCAGCAAGCAATGAAGTCCCGGAACTCTCTAGAAGCAGTGGGAGGGGCCTCGGGCGGTTGAGACATACAGATAGCACACATGAGGCTAGCCCAATCCCCTTGCCGTCCCACCGAAAATGGGAATCTACCCAAATAGAATTCCAAAATGCTCACCCCTAAGCTCCATATATCCCCGGCATAACCGTCGTATCTGCCGTGATTCAGATCGGTGTTTATCCTTTCAGGACTCATGTAAGCAATCGTGCCCACAGATGAATTGCAAGGATCCATGGTTTGTGCCAATATTCTCGAAACCCCAAAATCAGCAATCTTGACCTGCTTTTGGGAATTGATTAGGAGGTTCGACGGTTTAATGTCTCTGTGAACAATCTTCCGACGGTGGAGATAGTAGAGGCCGGAGAGGACCTGACGGGAGAGATCGGCCAAGGAGGATTCATTTAGGATGTGTGTACCCTCGAGGGACCCACCGTCCATGTATTCAAGAAGGACTTCAATCTCACCAGCGTGATCGAACATATCGTGGCACTTAACCACGTTGAGGTTGTCGACGTCTCGAAGGATCTCGATTTCCCGGCAGATCTGGCGGCGTACGTCGTCCTCGTGATTCCCGTAAATTACCTTGAGGGCGTAGAGCTTTCCGGTGGGACGGTGTAGGACTTTGTAGACGGTGCCGCCGGCGCCGCTGCCGATTCTGTTCATTCGGTCGATCTCGGAGAAGTGGACAGGTGTAGAAGCGTTGGGAAGCTGGGAGGAGGATGAGGAAGAAGGGGCTGAGGATGGTGGGAGGGGAAGGGGTACGGCTAAGGAGAGGTCCCGTTGTGGGAGGGGTAGGGTTAGGTCAGAACGTCGCCTGGCACGGTTGCGATTGGCAGTGACGGCGGCGGCAGCAGGTGGTGGCTGAATGGGTCTCATGATCACACTCGGTCTCCTTTGTTCGTAATAATCTCAATCTCTATATCTTTCGTTTTTTTGTTGATGAAATTTCAAGAAACAAGAGTCGGGTTGGGTGCGAGTGACGATATATATATATATATATGTAAAGAAAGAAATTTTTTAAAGAAAAGGGAGAATTAATCTTCTCTCATGGATGATGGCAACCAATCAAATCAATCCATCGGAGGGTGAAGGTTCTGAGAAATGATCTCTATCTCTTCTGATGATTTCGGAGAAAAGTAAAGCTACTTAACAACAAAGAGAAATGTTAGAGAGAGAGAATTGTGTGTATATGTAATGATAGAGATAGAGAGAGAGAAGAATTATTGGATTTTAAATTTTTGAGGAAAAGGTAGCTATCAAAAGAGGGAATCGAGATTTAAAAGGAGGGTGGGGGCTGTTTGTGAGTTTATGACGCGCGTTGTGAGTCTAAAATGTAATTGATACACACAGACTGGCCCTCGGTTTTGTGCAACGATTGTTAATGCGCGTGGGTTATTGTAACAGACATTCGGAAAATTAAAAATAATTTGTTTTTGCTAAGACAAATGGTTGGGGTTGGGGCTGAGGTGGGCCGCCATGGGAGAGGGAGAGAGAGGGAGAGAAAAAGTGGGGAAGGGGACGACGCTCGGCTCGGCTCGGCTCATGTAACAATGAGAACAATTGAAATAAGTAATTCTTAAAAGAACATCAGTATAGGCATAGCAGGATAATTAAGTCCTTTTTTTCTTTTCTCCACCTTTAAAAAAATAAAAAAAAAAAATACTGTACTAAATAAAGACTTATTTAGAATATCAATGATTGTTACTAATTATGACTATTACTAAATTAAGATTAGAAATTGGATTCTCAAATCAAAAATAGAAATAATTATATTCGTTAATTACTTTACTGTTTTCAAAAAATTACAATGCTCTGGCAAGGGGATAATTTGTAATGAATTTGGTTAACATGTGCCTTGAGGCACATTATAAATACCACTTTACAAATTTTGAAAATTGAAAGTTATAAAATACAATAAATTTAAAAGTAGGTTTAGTGTAAAGTCTTCTCAACAGATTAAGATCTATAAAACGGAGTTTTACTTTCTCGCAACTCAACTAACATACTGTGAGTTGGGTCATGAAAATTAGTATTATAGAAAATATCCATAAGACGGTATTTTTTAAGTTTTTACCTAAATATTTAAAGTTTCTAAAAACAAAGGTGTTTAACATGATATCGTTTACTTTTAATAAAGAATTAGATTTTCATTCGCCGACGATCTAGAATCTACAGCCTTTAAAATATAACACGTGGCCAACCAAAATCTTAAAAAAACAAAACAAAAATTGTGATTGTTGTGTGTCATGATTCTAAAATTGTTTATGTAATAACAATTCTACACCTCCGGTAGATTGAAATTTTACTCTTTAATAAATAATCTCATTGTTCGGCGCAAAAAATCCATAATACTATTTATCACTGACTCCACTTTTAAAAATATGTCTAAAATATTTAAAGTATTTCAACATTACTCTTCATATTTGATATTAACATATAAATTACGTTCAAACATTTTTGTAATAATGATAATAATAGTAGTAGTAGTAGTAATAATAATAATAATAATAATAATGTAAATACATTGTGTGATAATGCTATTTTAGTTTTTATATTTGAATTCAATATTTTTTTTGACTTTAATCAAACACACACACACACATACTAACTTATGACACTTAATCAACATTTTCAAAAAGCTAAATTAAACAATATCAACTTAACGGTGGCCATCGGTTCTTTCACCATCGTTTCCCCTGGAAACAAATCTTCAACCACCAAGCAACTCTAGCCAGATTTCCCTCACGTTGACTCCACCTCTCACCAATCTGCTTACGTGGATTGCTTGCATGATCACTCATTTTTGTGGTGTGATCAAATAGTATAGATACTTGATGTGGCAAAAATCTAGCTTGGACCGTTTGATTGATGAGTAGGATATCTGGGTTTGATTGTATGACTTGATCTCCTTCCTTGAACCTGTCTAAGAACACGAAAATACCTTAATGGAAATGTAAGGCTTGGCCTCACAAAACCACTCCGGTGTGGGAGTAAGTATCGTGTGAATCAAAAGGCAATTTGACAAAGGTTTGAGACTTAAGAAAGTGTGCGTACCTTGTTTAGGGTTTATGGAGGGGTATTTATAGGCCCCCAATGTCATTGAGTTCCGTCTAGGATTCACTTCCATAGTTACCTAATAGATTGGGGAGAAAACTCCTAAATCATAGACGTAATAGGCGGGTGGCCGCGAGAATATCGGAGTAGATAACGTAAGTGTCCTACTCGGATAAGGAAATCTTTAATCAGTCTTGGAGAACAAATCTCTAAGATTCCTTTGGTCGATAATTTTCCGGGTGAGCAAGGCTCTGCCCGTCTATATGATGTAAGTCTGATAAAGATAAGTGTAATTCCTGGGCATAGCCCCCTGGTCGGGCAGGCAAGGCGTGTGCTCGACCAGGTTTGGACAAGAGTTGTCTTGTTCTCTGCTATCCTGCTAGCTCTGCCCGCCAGTCTAATAGGTCTCACGCTAATTGAGCTCGTGACTGGCAAGTGGTGGTCGCTCGTGATTGGGGTTGGGCCCGGTACATTAGTGGCCCTTAGCTCCTTGACTGATGAGTATTTATGCTCGGAGCGGCGCGCACTTATGCTCGATGTTGTTGCTCTTGTTTTGGGCTTCAACACTTCTGAATTCCTAAGTTAATTGTGCTTTGACCGGAAGGCAAGGCGGTAGAATGTTCTAGAACCTTGGTGAACGGATGCCAACTGAAGCGTATGTGAGAAGCTTTGATGTTGGAAAGTGGTAGGGCGAGTAGGCGTAGGGGCGCTTGAGCCGTTGATGTCGTTACCACCGTAGTGGGGCGTGAATCACCAAGCGTCGCATTTAATGCGAGCGTGCAGGCCGTGACGTCAGCAACTACAGAGGCCGTTTGGCGCTTGGTTTTGGGAGGAAAACCTTTGGGTTTTTGCCTATAAAAGCTCCAAACCTTTCCCCCATTTATCTTTTCACCATTTTTGAGTTTTAGAGAGAAAATTTCTCAGGCTTTGCTCTTGCTATTGCTGCCGAAGAAATTCAAGCTCCGGTTGTCCTGTTTCCTGATTTTGCCTATATTTCGTCGGTCTTGTCTCTTTCATTTCATAGTTTTCAACTGCCTCGCTTGTGAAGAAAAAATCATCTCATTGTTGTTTTAACAGTAAGTATTTCCATCTTTTGCCTTTTTCTTCTTGTGTTTTTCGTTTTCTAGGTTTGCTGCTCCTCTTCATGTATTTCTGGGCTTCCTCTCCATCTTCATGCATTTCTGGATAGGATTCATAGCTCAGAGTCGGACCCTAGGTAAAGATCGAGGAAAATGACCTAAAGTGTCTTGCTCGTTAAGCGGGCATGGCCCCTTGGTGTACCTAGACTTAGGGTTTTTTCCTTTGTGAACTATTTGCTGCTTCGGGCAGAATTTGACCCTTATTTCCTCGATCTCTTTGTAGACATGTCCTTATCAATGAGGCTCCACAATGAGTCCACGGGCAGCGAGAGAGAGACATACAACTATGGTGAGAGGAACGATTTTTTGAGTAGCGAGTGGGCACCCCTGATTGATGTAGTGATGGACAGTGACGCTGAATCTGTGGCTAGGAACGCCCCAAGCGGGCGTGTTTGCGCACCCATAATTGAACTTGAGGATTCCTCCAGTGGGTCTGGCCCGTCTGATGGAGAGGTTGAACATGATGGTTTGGTCGCTGGCGGGCATGGCCCAGAAAGTTGACCGAATGATAGGAGCCCGCGATAGAACAAGGTTGTGCTAAAGTGTTTTCTAATCACGAACAAAAGGCGGCTACCGATGAGGCTTCCAACTCTGGGGAGGCGAACTCTGATATCCCGTTGGCCCGGAGAGGGAGAAAACTTGCTCCGGTGAGAAATGAGGTTACCTCCCCGTCCTATGTGCCCGGTTGGATCGCCGATGCTGATGAATCCTAGTATGCTGCACATTGGGCCTCCTTGGACACTTCGGACAAGCTCACTGCCTGGTTCTCTTCCTTGGGTGTGGACCCCCAAGATTACCGGGTGGAGAAGATTGAGCTAGTGGGGGAGGAGTATCCTTGTGAGCAGGATGGAAAGTTATTATTTTTTGCTGATTTCTTTCGGGAAGGATCCTTTCTTCCTTAGATTCCTTAGAGAATTTGGTGCCATGCCTTGTGACCTTATGCTGAACACTATCCAGGCATTGATGGCATATATTGTGGCGTGCTGCCTGTTGTGTATTAAGCCGACCCTGAAGCTGTTCAGGAGACTGTTTATCCTTAGCGCCAATGTTTTTGGTCGGGTTGGACTTCGGTCAAATTCCAGCTTTTTGTGTATTTTGAATAATGTCCCGGAGCCATTTTGATCGAATCGCGGGTTGGATGCTCGATCATGCCCATGAGCGAGGCTGGTATAAATATGCCCAAGCTTCCTCGCGGTAACTTTACTACAAGCGACTCTTCTCGTCTAGCTGTTATCCGGGATGCCCTTGGGGTTGCGATGGACAGTGAGAAGCAGGTGACCCAGGAAAGCTTGCTCAACTGGAAGGAATTGGTTTGCAACCCCAAGAATTTGCATCTGGCCAGTGTGCTCCGAACCGCGGTGCCCGGGGTTGAACCTATGGAATTCGAGGTGGCTCATGTATAGTGGGGAGGTTGCCATGGGCAGAACTTCCGTGGCAACTACCTGGAATGTCGAAGACTTGGTCATGATTGCACGCTTCCATACTCGGGCGCCCCTGGTTGATATTTTACTTTGCTTGTTTTTCTTTCAGTCTTGCAGTTGATGTGTTAATTTTGTTTCCTTTTTTGCAGTCATGTTGACCCTTAGACAACTTCAGAGGCTGAAGGCCAAGAAGAGTAGGAGGGTGGTTGAGCTGGCGGGCAAACCGCCCCAGGCAATCCCTACCGTTCCCTTTGGCCCTCCGGCCAAAAAACCTTCTGATGCGGCTAAGAAGCCCGCTGAGCTCCCTCCTACAGCTCAAAGAGATGCCGATGACTCTACAGCTACCGCTGCTACTAAGGATGCTAAGGCAGCAGAAAAGAGAAAACGAAACTCGCCTCCACCGACTGACCAGTCTACTAGATCCCATGATGTGGGCGTCGAACGTGCCTTTGCCACTTCACCACCTGCTGCGGATAACATCAAGTCATGACGACGACTTGACTTCAAGATGCCTACCACCGTTCCTGCGGCGAGGGCCATTGTGAGCTACCTTCTGATCCTTCGAGGTGCACTTTCCTGCGTTTATGCTCGCTGCTTGAGTTCACTTGAGGTGCATTTTCTTGCGTTTGTGCTTGTCGTTCGAGTTTACTTGAGACACACTTTTTTGCGTTCGTGCTCATCGCTCGAGTTTACTCGAGGCGCGCCTTCCTGCTACATTCATGCTCGCCGCTTGAGTTCACTCAAGGCGCGCTTTCTTGCGTTTGTGCTTGCCACTCGAGTTCACTTGAGGCCCATTTTTTTTCGTTTATGCTCGTCGCTTGAGTTCATTTGAGGTGCATTTTCCTGTATTTATGCTTGCTTCTCGAGTTCACTTGAGGCGTGTTTTCTTGCGTTTGTGCTCGTTGCTCGAGTTTACTCGAGACCCACTTTCCTGCGTTCGTGCTCGTCGCTCGAGTTTACTCGATGCACGCCTTTTTGTGTTTGTGATCGCCGCTCGAGTTCACTCGACATGCGTTTTCCTGTATTTGTTCCCGTCACTTGAGTTCACTCGAGGCGCACCTTCCTACGTTTATGCTTGTTGCTCAAGTTCACTTGAGGCTCGTCTTTCTGCGATTATGCTCGCTACTCGAGTTTACTCGAGGCACGCCTTCTTGCGTTTATGCTTACTGGTTAATCAAAATATAGAATTACGGTCAAAAGCGACCAAAGCCTTGACTCATCCCAACACTTATCTTGCCTGCCAAGACAAAAGTGATTAAGCCTCGACCATCCTGATAAATTAAAGAGAATCACGAGAAAATAGTATTCATTATCCTCGAGATGAATATCGATGAATAATAAGTAGGGGCTACTGATGTGCATATTTTGGATTTGCCTCAATATCGTTTGGGCCTCATTTAATGGCCCACTGTATTTTACATGATGTCCGAAGGATTGGGCCGAGCTCATGCACAACGGGCTGAACCCACTCCCTTAGGTATAAATAACCCCCTCTAGTTCATAGGGAATAGACTCTCTCTCTCTCTCTCTCTCTCTCTCTCTCTTTCCGAATTAAAATCACACCGAGGATTTTTGGCAGGAGCCCTTCTTGCCGACTCATGGTGTTTATTTTTATAGATAATATAGCCAGATATTCATCACCGACAACACCATCACCGCCGGACGGCAACTCCAACGACTCACGTACCTACACTACCTTCGGCAACCCTTGTATAATTTATTTTGGATAGATCAGTGTAAGGGAGTTTACGAGTTAAAGTACAGACACAAGACATATTTCATACTCTTATTGTTGGAAAAAAAATTATTTAACTTTACACACAAAACTAAGATAGATCATTTATTAGGAATTGTTTAGAATATTTTCCATGAACTATGTGTATTATAACGTTATAGTAACATTGCTTGCCATTTTACTCTATAAGACTATCTCCAACAAGAAACCTCAAATTTAATAGGGGTGGCAAAATGGGTGTTATGGATCAATGGATAATAGGCCATTATCCATGGATAACCATGGATAATGGCCTATTATCCATTGATCCATAACACCCATTTTGCCACCCCCAGTTTTTACCCAAATTTAGTTCATTTCAGCACAAAACACTATTCGAACTTCAACCCACAACCCCAAATAGAATATTCCTTAGCATATTCTATTTTTATTTCGTTTACTTCATTTATCAACATGTATATTAATCTAGTGTTAACCTTTTAAATAATAATTATTAAGATTGCACAATTAATAATTTTAGTATATTTAATAGTTATATGTTTATAATATTATTATTATTTATATTATCCAATATTAGATATTTATTAATTTTTAATACATTTAAATAAAAAATATCATATTATAAATAATTTTAACAATTGTATAATTATTCAAACTTAATTTAATAGCATGAGTCCCACCAATTCCAAATTTGGGGGTAGCTACAGTGAAACCCCAAATTTGGGGTAACACCGTAGCCAACCCCAAATTTGGTACTCCCCCCGTCCCTAAATTATTGTCCTCCTTTCATTTTTTTGTTCGTCCCAAAATAATTGTCTTGTTTGAAATTTTCGTTTTTAGGACAACACTTTTACCACTTCACCCTTACTTTTCCATCCTACTTTAATTATGAACCACATACACATGAGCTTTAATGTAAACTACAAATCAAACTAATATTAATAATCCAGTCAAATGTGTTTTCTTAAATCGTGTGTCAAGTCAACTAGAACGATAATTTAGGGACGGATGAAGTATTGTGTTTGGGGTACGGTTGGAGCAAGCTTTTGGGTATCAAACCGTCAAATTGAGGATTTGGGGGCACCCTTGGAGATGGCCTAACTGGATTGAAAAGAAATAAAATATATTTATGAGGGGCAGCGTAAGAAAAATAAAATAATTAATTGTTTCCCTACCTACGAAATGGGAAGGGGAACACATATTTAGACATATAAAATAAAATAATTTAATTGTAAACAAGTGCCCCTAAAATAATAATGAAGACGGACAATACATTTGAGATGAAAAAGGACAGTAACTTGTGATTGGAGGGAGAATTAACTTGTGATTAAAGGGACTTGAATAGTTAAAGTGGATTATTTCTTGGTAGATAAGAAAATTGATAATTGAAGGGACCCGACCTGGGTCCTCCTACATGGAACAAAGTGACTTTTAGCTCGGCATAAACGGGGCCCACCTGCAGCAAGGACTGATGAGACAAAAGATGATGTTTCGCGATCAAGGCTCAGTAGGGGAAATGTATGCCCATGCACTTTGGGTCATCAACACCGAGGAGGCAAAGAAACATGGGAAGAAGAAGGAGCACGATGGAACGCATCGGGCTCATGATAATTCGAACAAGGGAAGCTGGGGACCAGCTCATAAAGAGGAGGATAACCGAGGAAGAAACAAATGGGATGAAATCGACTGGACTCCACTCACAACCACTTGCGAGCATATCATGAATGTATTGCTCGACCAAGACAAGATGGACAGACCATGGCCACTAAAGGACACTCGATATCCCGCAACCCCAACAAACATTATGCCTTCCACAAAGATATCAGTCATACGATCGAGGAATGTATCAACCTGAAAAGGGTCATCCAGAAGTTGATAGATAAAGGGGAACTCAAAAGGTTCAAGCAGAGGAACAATAATCAAGGAAGAAGGCAAAGAGAGCCGGAGAGGAATCAGAATCCCCAACCAAACAACATTGGACCTAGGAACGTGATCGTCACTATCCGAGAAATGACACTAAGTGGCACTCAACTGAAACACATGATCTACAATCTGACACATGTGATCAACATGATGCCGCAACCAGAAGAAGGAGGGGGAACTACTTTTTGGCCTAGTGAGATAGCAACCAGTGAAACCGCTCGTCAACAACCATTCACGCTCCGAGTAAGAATCCATGACAGCGAGGTAAAACGAGTTCTCGTACGTGGATACTGGGGCTGGAAGGAATATTCTTTACTATGCTTGTATTCACTGGGCACAAGGTTGTAGTAAAAGGAACGATCACTCTCACGGTGATCCTGGGAGAAGAGAGCATGACTTCTTGAACGAAGGAGGTTGACTTCTTAGTACTCGATCTACCCTCTCTCTACAACGCTATACTTGGATCCCCATCTCAAATAAAATTCCAAATGGTCACATCGATGGCTTATCAAAGAGTAAAATTCCCCACTGAAAAAGGAACATGGACGGTCTTAAATTATCCAGCGAGCACCTTGGAATACATCTACAAAGAAAGGAAGTGTAAGGAGAAAGCGACGATCACCCTGCCCGAAGGAAAAGTGATTGAAGTAAGTAGATCAACCAAGCAGCTCCGAGAAATGGATGAAGAAATAATCCCTACTCTCCCCGAGCTAACTCAAGTATAGCAATTAAAGAGAGCTGGGAATGCCAGCTCGCCCGAAAAAAAGGGAAGCAAAGACCATATGTTCGGCACGCCCATGAGTGCCGAACACAATCACAGGAATAACAAGGTCGCCGTAGAAATAATCACAATTGAAAGCTGGGACATCGATCACCACCCAATTATCGAGCCAAACGAGGACCTAAATGAAATTGTGATTAACCTCGATTTCCCCGAACAGAAAGTCATGGTGGGACGAGAAATACCCAAGGAAAAGCGAGTATCGATCATCAAGCTATTAAGAGAAATCTTGGATGTGTTCGCTTGGAGAATCGAAGACATGGAGGACATAAGCGAGAACGTCGCTATACACAAACTGAGCATCGATCCAGACTTCATCACCATACAACAGAAGACACGAATTTTTTCATGGGAAAAACAAACAGCTATCAAAGAAGAGGTATCTAAGCTGTTAAAGGCCAAAATCATAAAGGAGATTATGTACGCAACCTGGATCGCAAATGTGTTAATGGTAAAGAAAGCAAGTGGGAAATGGAGAATATGTGTGAACTTCACTGACCTCAACAAAGCTTGTCCGAAAGATTGATACCAACTGCCCAGAATTGACCAGTTTGTTGACTCCATTTCCAGGCACATGATCCTCAGTTTTGTTGACGCATATTCAGGGTAGCACCAAATCAAAATGTGGTTGGCCGACCAGATAAACACATCATTCCGAGCTGCAAGAGGATTGTATTGCTATGCTATGATGCCCTTTGGCCTCAAGAACGCATGGGCTACCAAGGCTTTTGAAGAAATCAGGGAGTACCTTGGTTGACCACCACTCCTCAACATCACAATACCCGAGGAGAAGTTATACATGTATTTGGCAGCATCGGACTCAGCAGTCACTGCAGTCTTGATCAGAGAAGAAGATAAGATTCAGAAGTCAATCTACTACGCCTCCCACGCTTTGACAGAAGTTGCAGGGAGATACTTAGAGGTTGAAAAGTTGGTCTTCGCCCTAGTGATCGCCGCCCGGAAGTTAAAGGCCTACTTCCAGGTACACTCAATAATAGTGTACACCAACTTTCCTTTAAGAAAAATCTTGCACAAGCCGGACATGGCGGGTAAAATATTGAAATGGTCGGTCGAGCTCTCAGGATATGGAATCGATTATGAACCCAGAAAGACAATCCGAGCACAAGTACTAGTAGATTTCATCGCTGAAACTTCATTCACCCACCAGAAAGCCAATCAAGAACAAATCAGTGAAAAACACCCCTGGGACCAAAGAGGAGATCATAAACGACGAACAGATAAAGACCAGGCCTCCCCAACATTGGACCTTGTTCATAGATAGATCTGCAGGGACAGATAGAAGTGGCGCGGGTCTCTCATTGCTCATCCCAGGGTCAGGAGAACTAAACTTGGCCTTGAGATTTGAGTTCAAAGCTTCAAATAACCAAGCCGAGTATGAAGCATTGGTCGCCGAAATTGAGCTCGCCCAAAGTTTGGGGGGCTGAGAACATTGTGATCTATAGCGACTCCCAGCTAGTGGTTAAACAAGTATTGGATGATTACGAAACAAATCACCCAATACTGGCTAAGTACCAACAGTTGGCTCAAAGACTGTTGAGAGGATTCAAATACTGGGAATTGGAGCAAATCCTCAGAGAAGGAAATTCTCGAGCTGACTATTTCCCCAAGGTCACATCCTCGGAGACTGAGGAGGTACCTCCCGATGTCGAGCTTATGTTTCTCAAATACCTCGCCATCAACCAGAAAAAGATTATAACGATTACAGAGGCCCCGGAGTGCTGGATCAACGACATGAAGGGCTACATCGAACAAGGAACCTTACCGAATAACAAGAACGAAGCACAAACGATAAGGAACCGAGCTTGCAGATACTCAGTCGTAGGGGGAATGCTATACAAAAGATCCAACACAAAGCCTCTTTTCAATGCATAAGGCAAGAAACAATGGAGGATTTGCAGGCTGAGGTACATAAAGGAGAATGTGGGGGACACTATCAGACAAAATGAACTTTTATAGGTATTACTGGCCCATCATGAGAAGGAATGCAGTGGAATACGTAAGAAAATACGACAAGTGCCAAAGATTTGCAGACATTCCATGACTCCCCTCTGTCCTACAAACACCGGTGGTTGCAGCCTGGCCATTTGATATGTGGGGAATCGACCTCATTGGCCCCTTCTCCAAAGCCAAATATGGATGCGAGCATATCATTGTGGCGGTGCATTACTTCACCAAATGGATAGAGGTCAAACCATTAGCCAACATAACCGAGGACCAAGCAATAAAGTTCGTATATGAGCAGCTCTTCTGCCGTTTTGGGCTTCCTCTAATGATTGTATCCGACCAAGGCACTCAATTCTCAAAAAAAGTTTACAACGAGCTGTGAAAGGATGAAAGTAAAGCATCGCATGTCCTCGGTAGCTCACTCACAAGACAATGGTCAAGCAGAGGTAGGAAACAAAAAGATCATGCATGCCCTAAAAAGAGACTTAGATGACAAGAAAGGAGGTAGATTGGAACAATTGCCAATTATCCTTTGGAGTGTCAGAACTTCGGTTCGAGGATCTACATGCGAAACTCCATTTGCATTCACTTACGGGTCGGAAGCCATGGCATAAGTTGAACTAGCTCTTCCGACAACACAGGTCACCTTCTTCAATCAAGAACAAAATAAGTTTTCCAAATAGTTCGACCTCGACAACCTAGAAGAAAAACAACTCGAAGCACACCTCAAAATGATCAACTACAAGAAGCTCACCAAAATCTACCATGACAAGAAAGTTAGATCGAGAACAATGTTCCATCTTTTCAAAATGTAAATGATAAAGTGCTCATTCTCATCCTCGCACGGAGGTGGGACCAAGGACCTTATCCTCGGTACACGAGGAAGGTCGCAATAAACAATGAGCATAAAGTACTCATTCCTATCCTCACACGGAGGTAGGATCAATTACCTCATCCTCGCTACATGAGGAAGGTCACAATAAACAATGAGCATAAAGTGCTCATTCACATCCTCGCACGGAGGTGGGACCAAGAACCTCATCCTCGGTACATGAGGAAGGTCACAATAAATAATGAGCATAAAATGCTCATTCCCATCCTCGTACAGAGGTGGGACCAAGGGCCATATCCTCGGTACACGAGGAAGTTCGCAAACCAAAACAAAGAAAAAAATCAAGGCTTTTATCCCCCGCTACACGGGAAAAATCAATAAACAAAAAAAAAACAAGTATGAAAAAGGAAAACAGAATATACGTTGCTATATCAAAACATGACCAGAAGAAGAAATTGTTAATTACACTTCGAGCAAAAAATGAATTGTTTGAAAGTTGTGGGCACACACGCCCAATCAATTCAACGCAGTGACAATCACAAATATTCAGATACGAGGAAGGTCCACGACCTTGGCATCACGAGTTGGGGAGGGTAAACCACGCTGCTCAGCGGTAAAAGAATCATCGGTGAACTGATCACGGTTGGACTGCTCGCCCATAAATTGCCTCAATTTGAGCTCCACATCAAAATCCACCTCCTCGCCATTACGCACATCATTGATTAAGAAGACAGCATCTTGAGACCAACTAGTGAGCGGCACCCACTCTTCAAGCCCGACGTTCATATCTTTCTTTTCAATCATGTTAAGCTCGCATTTATCGAAAGGGACCATCTCATGTCCCCCCCTCGCAGCTTCTCCGGCAAACTCATCGCTGCCCCAATCAACTATGGTCCCAAGTGCGAGCCCTGAGGAAGCAGCCAGGCGATGAACATGATGGATACCTCGTTCATAGTAGGGGAGGACCTCGTTGGTAAATTCCTCAGTCTCTTTAAAGTGTTCAAAAGCCGAGGCCTTCACCTCTGTAACCTGTCTTTCCAGCTCATTAACCCTCTCCGAGGACTCGATCATCTCTTTCTCAATTACAGATCTTGCTTGCTCGGTCTGACTAGCATTCTGCTCGGCTTTTCTAGTTCGGTGCTCGGCATGCTCCTTCTCCTTTGCCAGCCAATGCCTTCTCCAGCTCGGCTAGCTTTTCAGCTTGGTCGCTTTCTAGAGACACCAATCGAGCCTTGAGGATCTCTATCTTATCTTGGTCGACTTGAGCCTTGGTTTTTAGCTTCTTTACTTTAGCCTCTGCCCGACCAGAACGACCGCTCAAAAAACTGACAAAGGAGCACAACTACAAAAAAGAAAACAAGCAAAGGAATATGTTAGAAATCAGATTTCATGCATCAAGGTAATAAGAAAGCAATGGGAAACATTTACCTCGCTTACACTAAGCCATGCTCAACCTATCGCTTCATTAGCGGGCAGAGAATTTGTAACCCCAACCAAGTCCCTCACTCGAGCCTGGACAATTATTCCTTGCCCGGCCAGGGCAATGGGACCATCGCGTTGGGTCATATCCATGTTTTGAAGAGCAGGGACATCCCCGATGGCCAACCCGATTTGGACTCCAGTGGCTCGGGTTGTAGGAAATGAGAAGTCATCCTTCAACCAAGGCATGGTCTTTTCGCTGGGCGAGGATGAGACAGCAACGAACTTCAATTTTTTGGAAGTAGGGGAATGTGCAGAAACTAGAGCTGTCAAATAAGGCAAAAGTATGCGGGCATGCCCGCCCCGCCACCTATTAGGGGCAGGTTGGGCTGGTGTATTCAATACCTGTTAGGATGCGGGCTTTTCGGGCTTTGCCCGTGCAGGCCATGGGCAGCCCGCATATTCTGGACTTGTATTGTAAATTTCAAATTTGTAAGTTACTATTAGTCTATTACTAAGTAATAACTTATATGAGTTATATCATCAAGCGGCCCAAGCCCATTTGGCCATTTCAATTTTCATCTCGAATCATCCGTTGAATTTAATGGTTAGTTGGTTATGTAATTTTGTTATTTAGTATTTTCAATTTAATGGATTATGGATAAGTATTTTACTAATTTTGTTATTTTGTTATTTACTTATTTAGTATTTTAAGTATTTTGAATATATTAATGGATATGTAATTTTTTTATTTGAAGTATTATGAATTTAATGGTTTATTTGTCGAAAATTCAAATCTATCCTAAATTCAACCATTTTTTGCCAGCAGGGGGAGCTGGGGCACTTTCGACAGAGGCGGAACCGATAACGGTGGCAGGAGCTTTCTTCGTCGGAGCAGGGGCAGAAGATTTGGCCCTTCGAGCAATAACAACCTTAGGCGGTACTCGTCGAGGAGCCGATGTAGCAAACGGGGCCGAGCCCCCATCCCCTAGTACATGAGTAGGCAGGGTATAGGCCTTCCTTGGATCAGCAGCTCCGTCTTTTAATATAGCTCGACGGGCAGCACCCCGAGTCTGCCTTGCGCTCCTCCCAGAAATTTGATCCAAATCTAGCACCATGGCTGAAACAACAAAAACGAGCAAGTTAGAATTATGAATAACAAGGAAGAGCACATAGCGAGTACAACAAACAAAGCAAATAGTAACAAATACTTTCGCAGCCTTCATAACCAAGGAAATCATCCTTGCATCGGGGACAATCATCTTTAAACTTATTCTTTTCATGCATCGACCATCCTGGATATTGGATGTACTCAGGAACCTCACACCTAAGATTGATACCCTCTATTTGTATGGTGGACATGCCGACCATCCTCAATAAAACTTCATCTTCCGTCACCGAACTCCAACAGAAGACCCGAGCAGGCTCAACCCCGTATACCCCCAAAAACGATTCAATGGCTGCTCAGGTAGACTTCTCATACTCATCCAGAGTCCCAGTTGGGGAAAGAGATTTAACCTCGGAAGCCAAATTCCGAGGAAGGGGAAAATTCCACCCAATTCGGCTCTCAACCAAGAAGACCTTTTCATCCAAGTGCCCCGTTTTTCCAGGCGATTTGGTGAACAAATTGATACCTCAGTTATGGTGCTTGCATTGGAGCCGGTTGATAGACTTGGTCACACAAAAGTAGGTCTTGAAAAGTGGTAGGGTTGGCTCAAAACCGAGCGCCCGGACACAAGCAATGAAAGACATTAGGTACCTTACTAGGTTGAGAGAAAGTTTGAGGGGGTGGGCACTAGCTTCCTCGAGAAGGTCGTAGATCAAGGGGTCAAGTGGAAAATGAAGACCCACATGTAGACACCCCAATTTCGTACCCCTGGTATGTAACATGACATGAAATATCAAGACCTGTTAAATACTAACGATTGTCAAGTTATAGGGTTAAAAATGCAAAAGAAAAGGCAGGATGCGTAAACAGTGAAGTGCAGGGGGCCTAATTGTCAAAATGAGGCTAAAAAGGGACCCTGGAGCCTCCCACACTCCCTCCTGGTGCAGCGCCCACCCCCTCCATGGGTGGCGCCCAATAGTACCCAAAGTACTGTAGCTCTTTGCTTTTGGTACAATCTCTCAAGCACACGGTACAAGCCGATGAAGCACAAAAGAAGAAATCTTAACAACGAAGGAATCATAATCTCAGTCTATAAATAGAGGCACCCGGCTTCAGTGAATTCACTTCACACTCTCGGCACACAGTCACGCACGCAGTTAAAAAGCCTCCGCAGTGAGTTCTAAGAGATCGCTTTGAGAGAAATCCCTCCTCTAAGCCTCGAATCTCTGCCAAATCTCCCCCAAACACAAAACCAACCGGCCAAAGTAAAACCTAGTTGCCCTGCTAGGATTCCGCCCTATTCCACCAATTCCAAAAATACCAAAAAAGAGCAGTTGCCATGTCCGAATCCAGACGCCAAATCCGCAAAAAGCAAGCAGTTGCTCTGCCCGATTTTCGCCGTCGCAACAAGAAAAAAGCAAGCGGTTGCCTCGGTTCCCTCGTGCCGAAAGCAACTTTCGAAGCGTCACTTTGCTGAATCTCCGCAAACAAAAGACTCCATCTCCCGGAAGGATAGAGCGAGCTCCCCTAAAATCTACTAGAAGTTAGTTGGTATGGGATAAAAGCCCCCACGCTTCAAAAGGTAGGTTATATAAAGTTTAATATACAAAAAAGTGCTATTTAAGCCGGCTCAATGTAATGAATATAAGCAGTTGTGCTACCCGAATTTCTATAGAAAATAGCACTAAAAATAGTCATTATTATGACCAAATATTTATAAATATATATTTGTAATTCCTGGAAGGAGACTGCTGAAAGTTTGTAATAATATAAATATAAATATAAATATAAATATATATATATATATAAATAAATAAATATATATATATATATATATATATATATATATATATATAAATGTTTTATTTCATTTGCTAAATAAATATAACAAAAGCATATTTTAGCCAAAAATCATTTTGAGACCGAAAGGGCGAGTTCGGTGCCTAACAACTTCCCACCTCGTAACTTAGCCTCCGAACCCTTTACAAAATCAGGTTACATTTGATTTTTCTTTATTTCTCCTTAAAATAAAGATGGCGACTCTGTTACAACATTTTGAGTCCACAGTGAGGTCGGGCGTATTCAACGCGCTCTTTGCAACGTTTCTTTTTGCACTTTTAATGTCATTTTCTCCTAAACAAGGAAAGATATAATGAAAAGAGTGTTATCTTTTCTGAATCTTGTTTTCCCCTAAACAATGGAGGATGAGATACAAAAAAATCTGGGGCACTCACAATGTCGACTCTGCTGGGGACGTCGTTTTTATTTTAAAGAAAATAAAAATAGAGGGCTAGACTCACTTTCATATATAAAAAATTCTTTGCTTTTTGGCTAAATACGTTTATTATATTTCTTTAGCATTTTAAATACTGCATTTTTATATATATATGTATATATATTTATCCATAACCATAAACTTGTAGGAGTTTCGTTTCGGGTACTGTTGCAAATAAAAAAAAAGAATAAAATAGATATTCCGGCAGCATAACAAAAAAAAAAAAAAAAGGTTGGGCCTTTATTTATTATTGCCTTATTCTACTTTATACTATTATTATTTTGCTTGCTTTATTTATTTCGTAAAAAAATATGTAAATATTATTTCATTCTGTCATTTTATTTTGGGGATTATGACTAATTTGTAATTAATAGGAATAGAAAGATTCCCCACTTTTCTTTTTATTTTTTGTTCTGAATGGCCGTTATTTGCCCGCGTCGTCCTTTCAAGGACTCAAGCTAACCAGCCGAGAAAATCCACAAAGAACAGAAAGACAGACCATATCTGCTTTATTTACTGCTTTATTTATGAAAAAAAAACATTTTACTGCTTTTTAGATACTACACACACGTGCACCCACGCAGAAATATTCCGAACTGCTACGCTACACCATGGCCAGCCTACCCCCTGCATCAGCCAACGTTAAATTGCATAAAGATTCTCAGGACACTTCATGAACCGATCGATTTTTATATCTCTAAATTATTGACCAATCCCTGTTGCAAAAGAAAAAAAAACACAAAAAGAAGAAACAAAAAGAAGAAAAAAAAGTATATGAATAAAAAATGTACATGGGCTGACCAATAATTTTATGATATTCGACTTAGACCATTTTGAATGGTGGATCCCGGAAAGAGTATAGGATAGGTCCTTCGCCTGAGATCAGTCCGATCTTGGGGAGTCGAAAGACAGGTGGAATACGAGGTTCTTATACTCTGGAGAAAGAATCCACTATTCCAGGAATAGTCATGAGACTGTCAAAACAAAGCGGGTGCTTATCCGATCAATTTTAGGAAAAATAAATAATAATAATAAATATTAATAATAAAGACACACTTTACTCCAAACCCGAAAATCCTTCAGCTAACCCCTTCTGATACATTCAAACCCTTTTCCTCAGAAACCTGACCCGAATTTGGAAAGGCAGAGATAGTACCGGTCGATTGATACGAGAAACAAGCACATGGATCAGATCAGAGAATACAGGGGTTGGATCAGAAAAAGTCAGAATCAGTCCAGAGATTACAGATTCGAACAGAATGACCACGAAAAATAAGCAGACTGTGACAGAAACCAGCGATGAATAGAAAGATCTGGGACCAGAAATAAAAGATCCTGGATATGCCCCATCTCTAGAATTCCAAAACTGGCTAAAAAGGGAATTGGATGCCCACATGCATGGAAAGGGTAATTAGCCAAATAGTTGGCGGTCTTTTCGAAAAGTTTACAGGAACTTTTGCTACTGTCTCTCAAGAAATCAAAAGCCCAAGACCTCCTCCTGATATTTCCCTCCTTCCTGAAACAAATCTATCCAACTCAACAGAAAATATCCTCCTTCAAACTTCCAAAATCCAACCAGACACCAACCTTCAGCCAAATACCAAGACTATTTCCCAAAAGGGTATTATTCCAAAATTTATAACCCTAATCCACCACCTACCCCAGATACCAACCATGAGCTCACTCACCTAAATGCCTATTTCCATAAGCAAACAAGCTACCTCCCTTTCCATCCTTCAAATACCTATTCCCAGCAAATGGCCCATGGAACCCTAACCGGAATGATTTGTGCACATCAAAAGCAACCTCCCTCAACAAGAAACGCATACAATCAGTTCCTCGCACAATATTTTCCAAACCAAAAAGAAGACACCCAACCTAGCCACTCCACCAAATACCAACCAAAGACCTCATCCCAACCCAAAGGAAGGAGGGAAATTCAGAGGCATTATGACGATTTGCCTGCTTCAAGGACCATGATCTTTCAAACACTATTGGCTCATGGAAAGCTTCGACCAATTGCAAATTATACACTGCCAAACCCACTGCCTATTTCATGGAACCACGTCCAGTACTGTGACTACCATCGCTGCAGTGGTCATCTCACCAAAAAGTGTTATTCCCTAAAAAATGCAATCCAGGACCTCAATGATGATAAAATCATCACGTGGCAGACACAAGGGAACAAAACTCGGCACCCGACCAAGTAAAGAAAGTATGACAAATATCAAGGATATGTATTCATCTAGAATAAGAAATGTTGTACTATACTCCTGCTTGAAATAAAAAAAAAGGATCCTAGCTGTAACATGCTTTCTTGGGACACCATCCTGGATAGCCAAAATACTAGTAGCCCTGAAAAAGCCACTTGGGTCGGTGGGGATGTAAGCCACCTTACCAGATCTGGTCGAGCATACCAACCTAACCAAGAAAAAGGTGATCACTCTGGAAAAAATCAAGAAACAGATACTGGGGCTAAGAATATGGAAGATACCCTGCTAGCTCAAATGAAGAAAACCCAAGCCAACATATCTATCTTGGGCTTGCTATGTGTTTTCAAAACCCATCGTGATGCACTGGCCAAATCCTTAAGTCAGGCAGTCATCCCTATCGAAACCTCTCCAAACAAGCTCACCCAAATGATCAGAAACATACACTTTGGAAACGTAATTATGTTAACTGATCTAGATCTGCCAAGAGAAGGGACCAACCACATCGATGCTCTCCACATCACTATGGGGGTCATGGAAAAGAGGGTTCTCTGAGTTCTGATAGACAACAACTCATCTTTGAATGTATGTCCCACAAGCACACTAGCCAAACTGGGAACAAAAATATTAGAGTTGATTCCTTCATCGCAGACAGTGAGGGCATACGACAACACTAGTCGGTGTGTCCTAGGGGTGGTCACTTTGATAATGACTATTGGGTCGTTAACCATGCCAGTTGAGTTCCAAGTCCTGGACATACCAGCGACTTTCAGTCTATTGCTGGGATGCCCTTGGATCCATGGGGTAAAAGGGGTAGCTTCCTCACTGCATCAGCGTGTCAAATTTATCCACGACGACCATATAGTAATCATTCTTGTCGATAAGATCGTGGAAAACAAAGAAAACGGGGACATCCCGATCCTCGAAATAGAACACGATGACACGGGTATCTTCCTTAGTGGCTTCGAGGTTATCCCCCAAGCCAGAGTTAACGCCATTGAATGTGGGCGAGAAACTGACCACGTCTTTAGGAAACATGGTCCCGTTAAACATGTTTCGAAAAATGAATTACATGCCTGGTTTAGGTCTCGACATAAATCAGTATGGACTTGTCAATCTAGTCCAAGATGAACTTAAGGAATGTATCCCTCCTTTCGGTCTAGGATACAAACCTACTCCAACTGAGCTAGCCGCAGTCATGAAAAAGAAACGTGAGAAAAGCAAGGCAGAGCGAGAAAAGTGTCCTTACATAGATCCCCCTCTCTAACCATATAGAAAAACATTAAATGGTTACTTTGTAAGGAAAGGAGAAACATATGTCTATCTCATGTTTCCTGAGCTCTGGTTAGACCAGAATGGAAAGAGGCACTCTGGCTGGGAAATCTTCGAAGATGCCAGTCTCGCCACCAATGAAATGGAACAGATTACACTGGAGCCCCGTAGCCCTGCACATAAAACTGTCACAGTTGAGAACACCAGGACTATAGACCAAGACGATTATGCCCTGGCCCTGCTAGGTGATGACTTTCTGGGAGACAGTTTCCTGGGAATGATAGATGAAGGCGCTAGCTATGAAAACCTCCCTGTTGAGTTTGAGTCTATTACTGATAACCCCCTACAGAACTGGTATACTACGACCGGCCCGCTCTTGACAACCGCAGACTTGGTAGACGGTTTCGGATATACTACTCCTTTAGCCTTACGGATTGGTCATCTACCGATCCGTTCCCTAAAATTGAGGACCTCAAACCCCAGGGCCTCAATAATGTAACCAACCCTATACAGTTTGCTCTTAATAATGATAATCTAGATGTCTTCGTGTATTCCTTAGTTGTACCTTCGTTAAAAGATGAATTAATTAGCATTAATAATGAATCGTTTAATGATATGGATTCAAAAGATAAAAGTTACTTGCTTGAGCTCGCCAAGTCAGCCAAGCACCAAGAAAAGCACCAATCAGCAGCATCAGATGAAGACTTGTCAGTTATCAATCTGGGCTGAACAATGAAATCAAAAAAGTCAGGATCGGCAACTATCTGCAAGGATCTAAAAAAGCAGCACTGATCGACCTCCTCAAAGAATTTGTAGACGTCTTCGCATGGTCCTACGAAGACATGCCTGGGTTGGATCCAGCCATTGTAGAGCATCAGATCCCCACTTATCCCGATGCTAAACCCGTCAAGCAGAAACTTCGCAGAATCAAACCAGAATGGTCACTGCAAGTAAAAGAAGAAACCATGAAACAGCTGCATGCCAAATTCATCCGGGTGGTTGAATACCCGATCTGGCTGTCGAACATAGTGACTGTTCCAAAGCCCAACGGAAAGGTTCAAATATGTATGGACTTCCGCGATCTCAACAAAGCCTCGCCCAAAAACGATTTCCCTCTACCCAACATCGACATTGTGGTAGACGCTGTGGCCTCTCATAAAATAAGATCCTTCGTAGACGGCATGCTGGGCTACAACCAAATCAAAATGGCAGCAGAAGACCAGGAAAAAACTTCATTCACCACCCACAGGAACTTATCTACAATGCTACATGCCTTTTGAAATTTGGGTCAAGAATCTTTGGGGATACATATCAAAGAGCCGTCACCACCCTCTTCCATGATACGATCCATAAAGAAGTCGAGGTGTACGTGGACGACATGATCGTGCATTCCGATGACACAGACGGTGCCCATATCAGAGACATTCGAAAATTCTTCGAAAGGTTAAGAAAGCACCAGATGATGCTCAACCCCACCAAATGCACATTTGGGGTTACCAAGAGCAAGATCCTTGGATTCATGGTGACCGAGCAGGGCATCGAGATAGAGCCAGCCAAAATCAAAGCCATCATAAATATGTCGCAACCAAAAACTCCAACAGAAGTCAAAGGCTTCCTGGGTCGATTGCAATATATCAGCCGTTTCATCAGACAGATGACCTCCATATGTGAGCCCCTATTGAAGCTCCTAAAGAAAAACACTGACCAAATTTGGAACGAAAAATGTCAGCTAGCCTTCGAAAAAATCAAACAATACCTCGCCAACCCACCAGTGCTAGCTCCTCCCCATACACATAAACCTCTCCTCCTATATTTAACCGTCACAGACACAATAGTAGGGGCTATGCTCACCCAAGAGAAAGAAAACTCCTACATCGAAAATGCCATTTACTTTGTAAGTAGGAAGTTACAAGGAAGCGAACTCAACTACTCAGCTTTAGAGAAAAGCTATACTGGTCTAGTCTGGGCAACCCAAAGGCTCAAAACTTATTTGCAAGCTCGATCCATCAAGCTCATCAATAGAATGGATCATATGAAGTACATCTTCGGCAAGCCATCACTTTCCAGTCGATTAGCCAAATGGTCGTTTCTCCTCAACGAGTTTGACATCACCCATGTCACGCTCAAATCCATTAACGGCAGCGTGATCGCGGACCATTTAACTGATCTGCCTATAGAAGCAGAAGGTGCATCAGAGCCCAATTTTCCAAACGAAGGTGTCTTAGAAATCATCGATCATGAGGCTAAAAAGGGACCCTGGCGCCACCCACGCTCCCTCCTGGCGCGGCGCCCACCCCCTCCATGGGTGGCGCCCAATAGTACCCAAAGTACTATAGCTCTTTGCTTTTGGTACAATCTCTCAAGCACACGGTACAAGTCGATGAAGCACAAAAGAAGAAATCTTAACAACGAAGGAATCCCAATCTCAGTCTATAAATCGAGGCACCCGGGTTCAGTGAATTCACTTCACACTCTCGGCACACAGTCACGCACGCAGTTAAAAAGCCTCCGCAGTGAGTTCTGAGAGATCGCTTTGAGAGAAATCCCTCCTCTAAGCCCCGAAGCTCTGCCAAATCTCCCCCAAACACAAGACCAACCGGCCAAAGTGAAACCTAGTTGCCCTGCTAGGATTCCTCCCTATTCCACTGATTCCAAAATATCAAAAAAGAGTAGTTGCCCTGCCCGAATCCAGACGCCAAATCCATAAAAAAAAACAAGCAATTGCTCTGCCCGATTTCTGCCGTCAACAAGAAAACAACAGCAAAAAAAGCAAGCAGTTGCTCCGCCCGATTCCTGGTGCCAGAAAGCAACTTTCGGAAGCAGTTACTCTGCCCGAATCTCCGCAGCAGGAAAAAGACTCCCTCTCCTGGAAGGACATAGCGAGCACCCCTAAAATCTACTAGAAGTTAGTTGGTACGGGATAAAAGCCTACATGCTTCAAAAGGTATGCTATTTAAAGTTTAATATACAAAAAAGTGCTATTTAAGCCGACTCGATGTAATAAATATAAGCAGTTGTGCTGCCCGGATTTCTATAGAAAATAGCACTAAAAAGAGCCATTATTTTGGCCAAATATTTATAAATATATATTTGTAATTTCTTGAAGGAGACTGCTAAATGTTTGTAATAATATAAATATAGATATATGTTTAAATGCTTTATTTCATTTGCTAAATAAATATAATAAAAGCATATTTTAGCCAAGAATCATTTTGAGACCGAAAGGACGAGTTGGGTTTCCCACCGCATAACTTAGCCTACGAACCCTTTACAAAATCTGGTTACATTTGGTTTTTCTTTATTTCTCCTTAATGTTTTTTTTTTAGAAACAGGGCGGCACCTGCGCGATAACATAAAAATAGAAGAAGATACAAAGAAAGGGGGACAACCAATCACCCGAAAAATTGGGAGAAGGAGCCTAACCTTTGAAAGGAAAAACAAAGGAAAGACAACTACTTCCTAAAGTTATATAAACCAGAGGCATCAAAGGCCAAAGCCCTTTTAACGATTACAAGTAATAATAAATAATCCGAAAAAAAACAATATGACTCTCACGCTCATGAGCAAATGCAGCTAGCCGATCAGCCACCATATTCTACTCCCGAAAAACATGCTACAAGGTAAAACCGCCTAACAGTCCTCGACAATCTCGAAGGAGATAAACATACCTCCACGGCTCACCTCGTCAATTCGCCTCTCCAGATCAGCAATCCTGGTTGAGAACTCAACTGCTTCCTTCTCGGCCGAGGACCTCGCTTGATCGGCTAGTCTGGCCCTTTGCTCAGCTTCATTGGCATGAGTTTTGGCCAACTCTTTCTCCTTGGTCAGAGCAGTTATCTTGGCCGATGACTCCACCAACTCAACTGCCTTCTGGGTTTGGTCGCTCTCCAGGGATGCCAGGCAAGCTTTGAGGACTTCGATTTCATCTTGGTCAGCTCGGGCCCAGGTTTTCAGCTTTTTCACTTCAGTCTCAGCCCAATCAAAACGCCCACTTAGTGAGTTGACAAAAGAGCACAGCTGCACGAAAATAATAAAAGTGAAAAGTTAAAATACAATATATCCACTAAAAACAAAGAAGAGAAGAAAAAGAAGAATAAAGGGAAAAAAATTTACCTCGCTCACGCATAGCCCAATGCATCCCATCGCTTTATTGGCAGGCAGTGAATTGGCAATCCTGACCATGTCCCTCATCTGGGCCCGGACAACTATCCCTTGCTTGGCCAGGGCAGTAGGACCATCCCGACGGGTCACGTCGATATTTTACAACGATGGCACGTCCCCGATGTATTTGCCGAGCTTGATCCCTGCAGCTCGAGTGGTTGGCACGGCGAAGTCATCCTTCAGCCATGGAACGGTCTCCTCACTAGACGAAGAAGACACATCCTTAGCCTTAAATTTCTTGGCAGCTGGGGAGCGGACATATACCTCCTCGAGGCTTTGCTCATCCTCATCTGGCGCATCCTTGATTAACCGCCTTTTAGTCGAAAGGGTAGATGGGGCACTTTCAATGGATGTAGGCCCAGTGGTGGTGGCAGGAGTTTTCTTCGTCGGGGCCTGTGCCGAAGGTTTGGGCTTCCGAGTCACAATAACTTTGGGTGGTGCCCGACGAGGAGCCGTTGATGTTGTAGTAGTAGGCACATCCGAAGACCCAGGCCCCTGCTCGTCGGCGGGCAAAGTGTAGGCCTTAGTAGGATTAGTAGATGCTCCCTTCAACACCGTTCGGTGAGCAGCACCTTTAGTCTGCCTGGCAACTCTCCCAGAGATTTTATCCAAATCCACCACCATATCTGAAATAGCAAAGAGTTAGAAGTCAGAATTATGAGCAAATGACAGCGATAAAAAAACAACAACAATAAAATAAGTACAAAGCGACGAATACTTTCGCAGCCATCGAAATTAAACATATCATCCTTGCATCAGGGGAAGTCCTCTCTAAACCTATGCCCTTCGTGCATTGACTACCCCGGATACTGGATATACTTGGGGACCTCGCAACGAGGGTTTAGTCCCTCTATCTTTTTGGTCGACATCCTGACCATCCTTAATAGAGCCTCATCTTCGGTCACTGAGCTCCAGCAGAATACCCAGGCGGGTCCAGTTCCACGTACCCCTAGGAAGGACTCAATGGCCACCCGGGCTGACTCTTCGTATTCATCCAGAGTCTCGGCTGAAGAAAGGGACTTAACTTCATAAACAGAAAGCCGAGGAACAAGAAAGTTCCACCCAATTCGGTTGTCGACCAACATGACCTTCTCATCCTAATGCCCCGTTTTGCTAGGAGGCTTGGGGGAACAAGTTGATACCCCGATTATGATGCTTGCATTGGAGCCAATTTAAGGACTTGGTTACGGAAAAATAGGTTTTGAATAAGGGAAGGGTAGGCTTAAACCCAAGTATCCGAACACAAGAGGCAAATGATATTAAGTATCTCACTAGATTGAGGGAGAGATCGAAGGGATGAGCACCGACCTTTTTGAGAAGCTCGCAGATAAGGGGGTCGACGGGCAGCCGAAGACCTGCCTCGAAAAAAGTGATATAAAAACCCACTTTATCACGCTGACTTCTGAGCTCGTCCATACCGAGGGAGTTGTGGGGAGCAAACCCTCGAAATCCCTTGGAACTATGGTTGTACTTGTCATTCCAGGCAACCACGTCCTCAGGCCATATGTTATTTCTCCACTCCTTAAGCACTCGACGAGCCGGTGGGGCATCCTCTATCCCACCTGGGCCATCCTCGACTCGGGAAACAGCCGAAGAAGTCTCTCCTCGCTTCTCACGAGCTAAACTTTTGTTAGTCGCCACTACCTCCTGAGCAATGATCTCCCTGTAGTATTGATTAAATAAGTACCTCATGGCCCTCTCCTTATCCCTACAGACCATCATGGCCGAACAAGCAGGAATATCTTCGGCTACGTACTCCTCGTCGGGAAGGGTGGGTAAGCCCTCCACATTGTACCCCTTTCCACCAAAAGGGGCATTGCTTGGCTCGACAAAACAATTGACCAGGCCCCATCAATTTGCAAGTATACACTACGATTGGTCGGTGATCGAGCATACACGGGGCCCGGACTCACGTGTTTAGTCCTCATCCCAGGCCTTGATACAGAAGACGAGCTTGGCGAGGAGGAAGAAGAGGTTTCATAAGGCGTGAACTCGGGAAAAGGATTCATAATGCCTAAAAACCCTAAAAACTATGAATTTATGAACAGCGGGCAGAAAGTGAAAAATACCTGCGAATTAAGAGCGATAAGGAAGAAGACGTAGAATAGCCGAAGACCTGGAAAAAGACCGGTTACCGAAATTAGCACTGAAATAATAGAAACGGCGATTGTCTCATCGGAAAACACTATAAACCCAGAAACTGACTCAAAACAAGCACAAAACGTGAAAAATTAACTTCAAACGAAAGAAGGGAAGAAGGCGAACCTGAGAAACTAGAGTAAAAGGTATAATAGCGGCTGAAAATGAAGAGAAATGAAGGAAATCGGCAAGAGAGTTCTTTTTTGCCTTCACAAAAGATATGCTTTTTTAGGAGGGAAAATGCAGAAAGATTGGAAGCGTATGGAAGAAGCTGATTTCGTTAACCTTTTATATAGACCCGAGGACATCGGGTCAACCCGAAGAGAGAACACACGGATCCTACCTACCTACTCCCAGGTCGACACATAGGCAGTGAACATGTAAAACTCGTACACAAACCGACGACGTTTTAGGAGAATGTCGGCATCACATTTATAAACAGTAAAATGGAAATGATTACCTATGACCCCTCAATAACCGTGTATTTAATGCAAACGGCGGACCAATTTCTCAGATAAATTCCACTAATAATTTTGAATTCATCCTCGACTTTAAAGCTCGAGCATAATGGAGCAAGCAAAAATTAACGACGAGGAGCGACCATAAGCGAGGAAACCAAAACGAATATAAAAAATACTTGATAGCCGAACGCAGAGCTCAATTATACTTTTCAAGCTAAGGATAAATCCTCGCACTTGGAAACTCGGGGGCTATTGAAGTGACTCAACCTGGGTCCTTCTACGTGGAGCGAGCACGTGGCTCCCAGTTAGGCATGGGTGGGGCCCATCCCTCAACAGCCCCTCGAGCATAAGGACCGACCATGGCCGATCATTACTCATCTGGCCGAACAAAGTATCACCAAAGGTTACTCTAGAAGCCGAACAAGATCGACCACCCAGACGAGGAACGCCCATGTTCGGCACTCAACTACACCAACCAAGTAATTACCAGATGTCAGATCCTAATTGGATGACACGTGTCATCCATGCAAGCATAAGCCAACCAATAAGAGGTCGACAGCAAACCGACCTAGCGACAGGTCTTTACATGAGATGAGAAGATATGACTTGGCAAGTAAGCAACCACCAACTATGTAAGGCTACCCATAGGCCATCAACCGGTAAGAAGCTGCCAGTCAGCCGACCAGCAACAGATCCCCATGCCCAAGGGCCCCTCCATCAATCATGATCCCCAAGGGACACTACTATAAAAGGAAGCCTTCCCTTTCAAGAAAGGTAGATTGAATTGATAAACCATATATACACAATTGTATTCAAACACTAAAGCAATACACACAATCACCGGAAGCTTAAGGGAACACCTAGCTCTGGCACTTATATTCCTTGATTACTGACTTTACACCGGAGGGCTGTAGCTGGAAAAACCTCCGGCACCCTAACGGTAGTTTCATTTCAAGTCACCGAAGATCAAGCACAAGCACAAAGCCCAGATATCCTATCAATTTTGGTACATCAAGTGCTCTCATACATCGACGTGGACGTTCATCAAGGACACGTTAGCTCCGATCTATTACGTGGATTACCAGCATAGTCACCACATTTGTATGACATGATCAAACATATTATAGTAAATGTTAGTGATTGATGTTTCTTAAAAGATTAATATTTGTAATTGACTTCTTCTTTATGATAGTTAGGTGAAACTAAGGAAATTGGAAAGGTTCAAATGGACGTGATATTGAGTTTTTGATAGCAAAGATTAAAGTTTGACTAAATTGGAGTAAAACTGTGAGGCATGTAAAACGTCTTTAATGGGATTTGACGAATTGAGTTGACTCTGGTATGCAGGGAAGGAAACCAAAAGGGAGAGTCTTGCCTCGTGCGGGAATGATAATTAAATTAAATGCTACAAAGTCAGTCACCAAAACCAAAACCAAAACCAAAATGATTGAATAAATTAATTGTCAACCTTTTAAGCCAAGTCTTCCGGTAGGTGTGGTTGTCCGTATACACCAGGGCATTACCATTTACCGTTTATTTCTCGTCCTCGTCCTCGTCCTCGTCTTCTAGTAAAATTATATTTTCCTTGCACCTTCTGCATGCATGCTCCCGTCAACAAAGGTAGTCCCGGCCCCGGGCATTGACATGCCTTATCATCGTTACGTCACTATCTACTCTCCATAACCCTAAATAATCCTAACATTTCCCTATATATATATATATATATATATATATTATATATATATATTTTTTTTTTCCCAGAGTGTCTCTAGTAGGACTTAAACACACAACCTCTCCATTATGAAAAATAAGCAGTACCAATTGAGTTAGAGCTCGTTGGTAATCTTTCCCTATACACTATACACACATATCTTAAAAAATAATTAACTCTATTAGAATTTCCAAATATTGGTTTAATATGAAATTCGTTTAAACTTCCTTGTATTTGTGGTTATAATTAACGTTGAAAGAAAACCCCTTTAATTATTCATTTATAAGTCTCTGTTATATATGGTGTATCAACTTAAATAAACCCCTTTTATTATTTCTCATTAGAAAAGGGAAAAAAATATTAAAGTATAGGTTATAATACTTTAGCTTTAGAATACCTACAAGGTATAAAAACTTAAACCCTTAATAAGAAAAAAATTACATATATAGAGAAAATAAAGTAGCACCAAGCATCAAAATTTTCTTTGAAAGTACTTAAAGAAAAAGTGAGGAGGAAAATAGAAAATAAAATAAAACATTAGTTTATAGAAAAATGACAAAACTATAATTGAAAATTTAAACTTGTGGAGGTCACAAAATCATTAAACATAGTTTTTTTTTTATTACTAATAATAGGAAGAATGGAAATTGCTATGCACTCTCTCTTCTCTAGTTGTACTAGTACGCAATGGTGTATGTACTCTCTCTCTCTCTCTCTCGCCAACAAGTAGAGTTAAAAATGAACCCCCTGCGTAGCCACGGCTCTAAACATTTGATCACTGCCCACTGGTTTGGTTGTGTGAACTGTGAACAATATTTTATAATGCGACGTCGTCGTATCTTGTTGTCAGTTCGTTCTCTGGCTCTTCAGGTGAGTTGAGTTTGACTGGTTTTTGGACCCCCAACCAAGTTTTAGTAGCAGTGATTTCTGATCCTCTAATTTTCCTTTGGGGACGGAATTGGTCCTTCTTTTCTTTACGTTTATATTTGACTACATCTACATCGTCCATTCTATGACAAAGTCAAACCCCATAAAAAATTTAGAATCATATTACATTCATTTGATTTCTATATAAATTATTTAACTTTTAACACTTATTCAACCCTTTCTTACATTTCTAATATTATACGTGGACAGTATAACATATTAATACATGTAGCTATGAGTTAAAAGTCTAAGGCCTCGTTTGGTACCGCGTTTTAAAAACACAATTTTTTTTTTAAAACGTAACGTTTTTAAAACGAAACATTTTCAAAAAGCAGTTTTATTTTTGTAAACACGTTTGGAAAACTATTTCAAAACGCTATTTTTCATAAACAGAGTAGTTGTAAACGTAGCATATTTTTAAAACGCTACAAATTGGAGCGTTTTAAGACGCTCCACATTTTTAAAACGTTGCGTTTTAAAATGCTGCATCGAAACACTTTTAAAGAGAAAACACAGCGTTTTGACCAAAACGCTCCACCAAACAAGCACTAACTATCTTAATTTTAAGTAAAAGAAACTAAAAATAGATAATTATTTAAGGACGAAATAATTACTATTCTCTCCATCTTTATATTATTGTCTTGTTTGACGGATACGTGTATTAAAAATTAAAAAATAATTAACTTAAATATTAATATTTATATAATATTTAGTTTTTTTTAAAGTTGGTGTGCATTTGATATATAATTAAAATATGAAAATAACGTAGAGATAAAATGTTAAAGCAAAACAATAATTTAAAAGTGAGTTGTTTTAGTCGTTGGACAATGGATACAAGGCAATCACTCACGAGCAACATGTACGTTAAATGTTTAAGTACCTTAAATGTTTAAATTTTGGAGAAGTTGATTGCCGCACCCTTTTTGTAAGTTCTCCGTTCATTTTTTGTTCCTTCAAAAATAATAATCTTTTTTAAAAAAAGAAACACTTTTATCTTTTTATCTTTATTTTTTTTTTACATATTTTAATTATGGTCACATACTTAAGACCATTAAAGGAAACCACATATTACATTAATATTTATAATACAATCGATTATATTTTTAAATGATATGTCAAGTTAAAGAGGACGATTATTTGAAAACAGATGGATACATTAAATACTTGAATTCTATGATCGTTATTGTATGATTTTTTATTTTATTTTGAATTGTATTGATTTTAAATTTAAATATATAATAATAATTATTTTTATCTTGAGTTGACAAAAGAATCATAATTAGGTTCGCAATATCAGTAACACGGTTAAAATGGCTCGTTCAGCTTGTGACCACTAGCATAGAATAGGTGACCGTACAATATTATGTTTTGCAAGCATGTAAGGCAAAAAATTGTTTACGATAAAATTTGGTAATATCGAGCTTCATTTAAGAATAAATATAAAACATGTTACTATAACTCATAAAAATGGTTTGGCCAAGCTGGTCAAACACATAACTCGGAAGCTCTAAACCTTAGGTTAAATGACACATTTAAAAGACAAAAGTGACCTTTTAAGTTCAAAAGTGATTCTATCTAGGGAAAAAATATTACTTATTTTTATTAAAATGTGTAGTTAAAATTCAATGTGATATTTATAGGACCAAAAGTGACACATTTAATGCTAAAAATGATATTTTTAAGGTCAATATCGACGATTTTTATTTATAAGGCAAAATGACACTTCTAAGGTAAAAAGCAACATATTTAATGTAGAAATATGACACTTTTAATGCTATAAAGTGACACTTGAATGTCAAACATAATGGTTTTCATTTATAAAAAATAAGACATTTTTCAAAGTAAAAATAACACTTAAGGCTAAAAGTGACTCGTATAAGCCCAAAAAGTAATACTCCGTACTACTTTTTATGGAAAAATAAATTGATAATTAAAAATGAAAAGTAACACTTCTAGGGCTAAAAGTGACACATTTTATCATACAAAGTGACACTGTTAATAGTAAAAAGTGACACTCTGTATATATAAATATGAGGGGTGATGCTGTAATTTTTTAAAACTAAGGGGTTGCACCGAAATTTTTTAATTTTATTCCATTTAACCTATATCCGTCTTCCAGGAGAGCACTCATGATGGAAATGTTTCAGCTGGTGTCTCCTCAAAAAAACAACTGCAAGTGTTAAAGGAAAAGGCAAACACTACTACTGGAAAGTGGAAAGTAATCCAATAACACATTTTACCCACCATGTACGTGTAACTTAAAAACAAGACACAACATATATTGCCCTTTAAATACCTCTAATAATAGCCACCAAGGCCAATATATATCTGATAATAATTTCTATTATAGGATACACATCTGATCTGTATTTATGATAAAATAGAAATGGGACTGTATATATCACAGTTCAATTCCATGCCTGATAATTCTGGAAGAACAATTCTCCAAGGACCAAAGTAAATCCCCAGCGATAAGTGCCCATGATTAATGGCGACAGAATTATATGTACCCTTTTTTTTCTTCTTGTTATTGAGCTTTTTGCCTCAAGTGCCAAGATAAGGTCCACGAGTAGCCGTAGGTGGACCATACGAGTATCTCCATTCTCCACAAGCTAGGCATCTCTCAATCTCAATGGTGTTTTCGAGGGTACAAAATTTGCAAGACCACATCTTTGACTTCTTAACTCCCTTGTCTGCATGCTTTGTGGCTCCGCACACTTCACATGTGAGAGCCAATGGCTGCAACACATTCAGCAGCAGCTTAGCAACAAACCACACAGCCAACCCCCCATGTAGTACCAGGAAGAGAGAGAGAGACACACACACACACAGAGTGGGAGAGAGCACATTAAAAATTTAAAATGGTGGTATTGCTTCGTCAAAGCATGCCACATTATTACTATTTCAAGTTCAAACCCATACAGAAGAATAGTAAAAAAGGTAATAATACAGTCGATTGACAAAAACCATATCTTGGGTACTATAATATTTCCTTTAGCACTATAAACCCCTAACCTCCCGGTTCAAACTAACCAGAAAGATTATAACCAATTTCTAATATTCCTTTTCTTAATAAGAGCACTTAAAAGTTGAAACAATAAAATGAACCATTTGTGCAACTGTTTATCTATTCAATAGCAAAATAGGAGAAATATTGGCAACTCCCACAACATTATGCAAATTTTATTAAAATCAACGTCAAACAGATATTTTGATGCAAGCCTTTCGAATACAAATAAAAACTATTTTATTTTTAGTTCAAAAGAGAAAAGGTCAATGTGATTAATTAGATCGAGAAAGGACAAACAATCATACTTTTATGATGTAGTGGAAGTTATAGATGGGTAAAGAAGGATATGGAGATTCACCTGATTTAATAGAGTGCAAGCACCGCACTGCCACGTTGCTAGTGAACCTTCTGTTCGATCACTAGGTAATCTGAAAGAGGAATGGACAGATCCCTCCTCTTGTGACACAGAAACTCTAGAACTTTCAGAAAATTCCTTGCTCTCAGATTGTTTGGATGCACACCATAGATCATCTAGCAATCTCCTTTCTGCAGCCATAGCAGCAGCTTGCATTGGGCTGAGTGTATTCCTAATGCTGCTATCACCACCAATTCGTTTAGGCCCAGTAGGCAACAGAACCCCACGCTGAGCTCTATTTTGTGCAGCAGACAGGGCATTCTGACGCAGTGATGAAAGAGGTGGCTGATGTGAGAACCCACCCAGTCGTCTCCCACGAAGATCAAATCCTTGCCCAGTACCTGTGACTCCTTTAGTGATCAGTTCCTCACATTCCTACAAGAGTAGGGAGGCTGACTCGGGTAAATTACAGATGCACAACAACCCAAAGTAATAAGAGAAAGCACAGACTAGAGCAGATATTTTAGGCATTTCCTGACTTTCATAAGCTGTAAGAAGTTGTAGATTGTGCCTGCTGGTGATGTGATGCCGACTGCTGTGAATATGGAAGTGCCTTTACACACCTACAGCTAATTATAAAAATTTCTCATTGGATAGTTTGATATTAATTGATGACAGCCCTATTAGCACCCTGAGCCTCTTCACCATTGCGTCTTGCAATTGATTGTGGGTCAGCACGTGGTACGCCAAAAATAATAATATAAAAGGCCATGCACTGTCCAAGATAATTAGAGCTGTCAAAACGGGTTGGTGGGTTGGGTCAACCCACGGGTCAAGAAAACCCACCATAAAACGGTGTGGGGCGGGTCGACCCATCTAGATGACGGGTCAATAAAACACCAACCCAACCCAACCCAACATGGGTTGTGGGTCAGATGGGTCAACCCACCATTTTTTCTTACCTAAAGACTACTTCTTTTATTTTTAATTTTTTATTGTTTTTTCACTTCCCTGTACTATAAAACCACTCAAAATCAAGTAACCAACTCAACTGCTGTTGGCTAACGTAAAATAAATAAACTAAAACAATTGAATCTTCATTTCAGACTTCTACCAAACATTTTATGGTCATTCCTCTCACATGACTAAAAACACTTGGATGTTAAGACTTGACTTCATGTAGGATGACAATATGATATAGATCAGTATAATCCAAACTGACTGCTACATAATAATTTAATAAACCTTAGATTTGTTATATATAAAAAAGTAAAACAAAAAATAAATAATAATAATAATAAAAGAAAATGAAAGTTTACATGAAGACTATTCTGCAAAAATGAAAGCACACTAGACAAGTATTCTCTAAAAAAAAGAAGTATTCTCTAAACGGGTCAGCCCGTTAAAAACCCGACCCAACCCACTTTAACCCGTGACCCATACGGGTCCAACCCATATGACCCATATTTTTATGGGTTGTCAATTTCCCAACCCAACCCACTATTTTAAGCAACGGTTTGGGTTGACCCAACGGGTCCCGACCCATTTTGACGGCTCTAAAGATAATACACAATCCTCCAGTAGATTTAGAGCAGATAAAGTTGAAATTGGCCATAAATGTAAACCTGCAAGAAATTATTGTTGAACTAATGGCTAAGTGCTCCCTCCATTCCATGTAAAGAGTCCCCTATTCTATTTTGGGATGTTTCACTTAAGGAGTCCACTTTCAAAAATTATGCCTTCAATCAACATACCCTTTGAACTTTTCCCATCTCATGTGATATAAACACCTTGTGTACATTCAGATATTCTTGTGATTACAAGTTTATAACCGGTTCCAAGTACATCGATATATCTCTTACTTATAAGACTTTTCAAACATGGGCTCTTTGGTTGGATAGTGCAGAAATTAAAATCTGGTTCCATGAGGTTTCACCGTTCTTTTATCTTTTTTCACGTTAAAGTTCAACCTCCATTTGCCAACTTCTCAACCTCAGCCAAGGGATATAATTCTAGTACGAAAGCGTTGGCAGGATGATTCCGATTACTGAATGTCAAAGGCTGAACTATTTCAGCCACTAAATTGAAAGATCTGAGTTAAGCCACGATGAACGACATCAACAGCTTTATGATATCATCAATTTTGAAGGTAAAAGGTTTCAGCAACTAAATTGAAAGATTTGAGTTTAGCCCCACTAGATGACATCAACAACTTCATGATAGCATGAGTTCAAAGTTCAAACCCCTGAGAGGTAATCCTTCCGCAATAACTAAATTTTAATTTATAACATGAATTTGTAATTGTTCACAACCTTCAAGACAGACAACCAGGACACATTTTAGCTGTTAAAAATGCAAAATGGACTGTTCAAAAACTTCCTCGCAAGAAAATAAGCAGACTAAAATCTGAAATTTCTCAAAAAGGTGTTCTATGTTTCATCTTCAGTCCTCAAAGTTTCTTTCTTATTTCACTGAAAAAAGAAATGGAATTCTGGAATAGATATAGACAAACACTATGTTAGGAACCAATGATATTACTGAGGATATGTTAGGAATCTATGCTTTTCTAAGATAGGTATAGATACATGCTACTTTTACATGAAGGCTCGAAAACTATGGAAGATTTCAAAGTTAACAGATGATTAATCCAATGGCATTTTAGTGTAAGAGTAGTCAATAACCTTTCTAATTTCATCCAAAAGATTGTAGAAATCAGCATTATGAGGGCCAAATTCGTTGTGGCAGAGCTCATGAAGCATGGTATCAAGAATCTGCTCATAAGGGAAGAAATCCCACTCATTGTTTGGCCTCCGCAATCTGAGCTTTACCTCTGCACCTCCACCGACATTCAGCCCTAAAAGGGAAGGATTTGGAGGGCTGCAATTGAAAATTTTTATGAGCATTATGACGCAGAGATAGAAAGAACCAGCAAGCATAACATGAGAGTAAGAACAATAATTTGCGCGCTCAAGAGAGAGAAAGAGGATGGAGAAAATAGCTCGTACCAAAATTCAGAAAGGACCCTGACTTTCCATTTACGTTTGCGCATAATTGGTTGGATCTGTTTTGCTACATTTTCAAGAATTTCTCTTGCCTCATCTTCTCGAACTTTCTTAAGAGGTTTGACTTCCCAGACCTTGTTAAGATCATTGAGGTCCATGTGAATTGGAAAATATCTCTCAGAAAGGACTCTGACTTTCTTCAGGAGGGCAAGCTCAAAAGATTTGTAACCTGATCTCTGGAAAGTGAGCATTTGAAATAAATAAGAGCTGTTCAATATCCTAAGACATTATCTACAGTATCTTCTCAACCAACTAATGGGCCTTATATTTCAGGCTTCAAGATTTTACAAACTCCATTCAGGTTCCTTAGTGCAGCTCCCAGGATCAAAGCACATAATACTAAATCACCAAGGATAAACTAACTTTATACTAGTATGAAACAAACAAATGCAGTGCAAACTTTTACACAAATAATCGACATCAAAAGATAAGTGGGATCCGTATGCGTAATACACAGAATAGATCAATTCAAGCCAGAATATGGATGCTATAAAATTCGCTTTTCATAAGAACACATTAAGATTCTTCAATGAGAAGCACTCGTAACAAAGTAAATGTTTATTTGGCGGAGGCAGCAGGGTAAATTTGTGTTGCATGCCCCAAAGTCAGGGCTATGGCTATCTTTTTCTTTGGGGCTCCACGCATATCTTGGTTAGAAATATTAATACACTCTAATTTGAAGACAAACCTCCAGGTAAGTTTAACCATTTCAGGCTCATCCACATTTTTAACTATTTAGCTATCCCATCTACATTTGTTGTAATCTGCATCACTGCTCATTTCTAGGATGTCTACTTGTTCAGCTTACGATGGGAATGGGAAAAGCAAGTGTGGAGACTTGCATCCTGCGCACTGATATCAGTTGCCTCAACAAATGCCTTTGGGAAATGGCAAGAAAACTTGTAGAAGATCCACATCGTGTGGTGTTACACTCGTATTATCTTTATTTCAAGATCGGGCAACTGTAATTGCCGACAATTTAAGAAACTTGTGACCTTTCTTCAATGGTTTGCCTACTAATCTTTAGAATGTTTCCATCATCTTATCTCATCATGTTGACAATTAGCTATATAGGAATAATCCGGATCCAATGTTATGCTCAATGATAAAGCTTTTTCTGTATTATGTGATTACCCAAAAGCCAATTAATGATGTTGTAACACAAACCAGCCTACTAATAATTACAAAAAATAATTCATATGGGAAGTCAATGCTAATTTGACATCAGCCTCATATTTAATGATTGTAATCTGCTCAATGACAGGTACTTTGGGTTTGGCATTGTAGAACTAATATATGCATGAAACAAGATAAGCCACAGTAAGAAAAAGTGGCTGGCAATAAAGATAGTTAGCTTCAGATTACAATGATTCAGCCAACTGTAGAGCTTGAACCTATTTACTCGGTACTAAACTATCACACTCCACAAAACTTTACAACGGCCAGCATATATATATACGAGAAGAGGTAAAAGTTACAGGGAATTTCACCAAACAAAGAAGAACCACAAGGTTCCATCAGAGTGATTGCAGTTCATATATTTGCAATTTTCTTACATCATTTCTTCGTAGCAATCCAATTTTGAACTGTTATTAAGGTGCTACATCATATGCAAAGCTGATTTTAGATGAAATTAAAAATCACAAATTAATAATCGGGGAATTGAACCTGCCTGAGGACTTCAAATCCAAACACCACCACAGAAGCCGAGATAATTGATGCGCTATTTGCTACATAAATTTCGCCGCCGTGTTCATAGATGTGTACACAAATAACGCAGCCCCTTTGATGATATCTTACTGCGCAAGAATGACCCGGGCATCGGTGGGTCAGCAATTACGTTCGAGCTATTTATCAACTAACCACTTAACTCGCCTTTTTTTTTTTTTTTTTTTAATGAAACCTTTGACCAAAAAAAATGTTTTTGTTAACTTCCCAAAAGTCCCTTAAAACCTTTTAAACCTCGTCTTGTTTGGCTCTTTATTTTATGTCTTGGTCGATTCACTGTTTATATATATATATATATAAACTCAAAATAGGCACTTTAATAAAATTGTTTTTAAAATGTCTTCCTTTCAACGTAATCGTTCTTGTTGCTATTTCGTTTGTTGCCCATAGCCTATGTTGGACGGGGACAAAATCAAGCTCCTGTATAGAAGGTTGAAATTCAGATTTTCTTTCTCAAATTCAGAAAAATCTAGCTATTTGGTGCTAAAACCGCATATAGTTGTCAATTCATTCAGGACTCAACCCAAGACCTAAGAGTTAGCATTCAACATTCTCCACGGTCCACTGTCGTGCATTATCTGCAGTTGAGGCTACTAGTGTGTATGCAAAGTTTAATCTTACTGATAGATAGGACCTTTGTTTGCATGCACCGTGGATGGTTGGATGGATATATATTGCAAGTAATCATCTAATACTTGTTATGCATATAAACTATTCGATGAAATGCCTAAGAAATAACTTGTTGGTTCTTGAACTCTTTTTTTTTTATCGTGATACATCTATTTCGAATCGCAATGCTTCGAATTTTAATCACTATGCTTCGATTTGAAATCGAGATGCATCGCTATGTTATACAGTTTGAAATTTTACATCGCGATGCATATAATCATGCATCAAATTAATGTATCGAGATTCAAAATCATGCATTGCAATTAATTTTGTGCATCGTGATGCACGATTATGTGTATATGCATGAATTAAAACTTTGTGCGCGCATATTTGATTCATTAAAGGTACACTTGTTCTTTAACACAAAAAATATCTTTTATCGGTTAAAAAAAAGTACCGAGGACTTTAATGGTTAGAAAATATGTGGAGGGGACCAGCACCCTCTTCGCCCTTTATATAAAAGGTAAATTTTTCATCTATCGACAGTGTAAAATCTTTTTTACACAGACTACACTTGGCTCATGACAAATGTCAATCCAATCTTCGTTTTAATTTTTTAATTTTTGGTTGGCAACGTGTTGTAATCCAAAAGCTTGCTTGTTTAAAAAAAAAAACAAATTAGACCGCTAGTGGATAAAAAAATAATTCTTATATAAATCCTAGTTCTAGAAATACACTTATTTTTGGAGTCATAAGAAATTTCCATGTTTCTTCTTTAAATTCATTTCAAATTTTTTTACTACTTCCAACATAGATATTGGCTTGATTTAGTGCCTTGTTTCTTTTTGGATTATTCACTACATCATTAGTTATTGCGTTATATAATTACATTTTTGGACATAATTCCCCTTGATACACTTGTCATTTGAAGTGGAATACATGTTTTATTTCTAAATTACTTTTTAATTATCAACAAACAATATAATTTTTCTTTTCCTATTTTTACTTTTTTCCAATGCCAATTTGGGACAGTTTCAGCCCTATCCACTATTTCAACTTCAACTCTTCACCCTAAATCTTACACCAAAAAGAATATTCCTTAGCATATTCCATTTTGATTGTCTACTAATATTTTAAATTGTAGTTATTAAGATTACATAGTTAAAAATTTATTATAATTAATAAGTTTATTTTTATAATATTATTTATATAATTAATAATATTTAAAACTTAACAATTTGATATATTTTAAATTACAAACTATCTATCTATCTATATATATATATATATATATATATATATATATATATATATATATATATATATATATATATATATATATTTAAAGTTGGTGAGGAGCACTATGGTTGTGCCACCTCACCATCTTTAGATAAATCTTCATTCTAAATCATCCATGTGGAAGTTTTAAAAACTTTTGGTTTTCTAGTCATTAGCTAATAATAATACCTAATAACAATCAATATGATAAGGGTATTAGTATTAGTATATATAACTTCTTCTATTGTCAATAGTAGAAGACTTATATTTAAAAACTTTTACAACTAACATTATTTCTAACCAATGTGGGATAAAACTCTTCAAGGTTAGATATTACTTATAATGACTCACTTTTAACATCATACTTTAAGCTTTGATATCTTATTCATCCAAAACTTGATTTGAACAAATAAATATATCATTTCGATGTTCTTGCCGAGTAGAACACATTTACACAATTACTTTTGTCAACAAACAAATGACACGTAAATAAATTTGTGCCTCAAGTTGCACAATTTCTTTTACTAAAAACACTAATTTTTTAATAAATATTATACTTTAACTCTTGATATCTTATTCATCCAAAACTCAATTTGGACAAATAAATATATCATTTCGATGCTCTCACCAAGTAGAACACATTTGCACAATTACATTTACCAACAAACAAATGACACGTAAAGAAATTCGTGCCTCAAGTTGCATAATTTCTCTCACTAAAAACACTAATTTTTTTAACAAGTATTATACTTTAAGTCTTGATATCTTATTATCAAAAACTCAATTTGGACAAATAAATATATCATTTTGATGCTCTCATCGAGTAGAATACATTTGCGCAATTACCTTCGTTAACAAACAAACGATACGTAAAGAAATTCGTGCCTCAAGTTACACAATTTCTTTCACAAAAAACACTAATTTTTCAACAATAGAAGAGATGTATCCCACATTGGTTAGAAATTGATGTTGGTTTTAAAAATTCTATTATTAAGTACCAATAGAAGAAATGCATCATGCATCATACATTGGTTGAAAAGTGATGTTGATTTTCAAAGTCACTAGAAAACCAAAAGTTTTTAAAGCTTCCACATGGATGCTTTAGAATAAATATATATGATAAAATATTTTTACAATTATTACCAATAGAAGATGTATATCTCACATTGGCTAGAAAATGATGTTGAGTTTAATATATTTTATATTATTACCAATAAAAGAGATGTATAACACATTGTTTAAAAAGAAAATATTATTTTAAAGTCTTTAAAAGACTAGACTTTCACTTTTACAAGAGATGTATCTCACATGGTTACAAAATATTCTACTATTATTACCAATAGAAGAGATGTATTACACATTGGTTAGAAATTGATGTTTGAATTAAAAATATTATTATTAATTACTAATTGAAAAGATGTATCATACATTTCTTATAAAGTGATGTTGATTTTTAAAGTTTTTTGTTAAAAAACTTCTACCATTATTACCAATAGAAAATGTATATCTCACATTGGTTAAAAAATGATGTTGATTTTTAATTATTTTAGATTATATAAAAGACTTACTATTATTAGCAATATAAGATATATATATATATATATATATATATATATATATATATATATATATATATATATATATATATACTTTTGGTTTTTTAACCATTAACTAATAATAATTAACTAATAATAATACATAATAATAATCATAATGATAATGAGTATAAGTATTAGTATATATAACTTCTTCTATTGTCAATAGTAGAAGACTTATATTTAAAAAAATTACAACTAACATTACTTCTAACCAATGTGGGATAAAACTCTTCAAGGTTAGATATTACTTTTAATGACTCAGTTTTAACATCATACTTTAAGCTTTGATATTTTATTCATCCAAAACTTGATTTGGACAAATAAATATATCATTTCGATGTTCTTGACGAGTAGAACACATTTGCACAATTACTTTTGTCAACAAACAAATGACACGTAAAGAAATTTGTGCCTCAAGTTGCATAATTTCTTTCACTAAAAACACTAATTTTTAATAAGTATTATACTTTAACTCTTGATATCTTATTCATCCAAAACTCGATTTGGACAAATAAATATATGATTTCGATGCTCTCACCGAGTAGAATACATTTGCGCAATTACATTCGCCAACAAACAAATGACACGTAAAGAAATTCGTGCCTCAAGTTGCACAATTTCTCTCACTAAAAACACTAATTATTTTAACAAGTATTATACTTTAAGTCTTGATATCTTATTACCCAAAACTCGATTTGGACAAATAAATATATCATTTTGATGCTCTCACCAAGTAGAACAAATTTGCACAATTACCTTCGTCAACAAACAAATGACACGTAAAGAATTTCGTGCCTCAAGTTGCACAATTTCTTTCACTAAAAACACTATTTTTTCAACAATAGAAGAGATGTATCCCACATTGGTTAGAAATTGATGTTGGTTTTAAAAATTCTATTATTAAGTATCAATAGAAGAAATGCATCATACATTGGTTGGAAAGTGATGTTGATTTTCAAAGTCACTTGAAAACCAAAAGTTTTAAAAGCTTCCACATGGATGCAAGTATTTCACATTGGTTACAAAGTATTCTACTATTATTATCAATAGAAAAGATGTATCACACATTGGCTATAAATTAATGTTGGTTTTAAAAATACTATTATTACCAATAGAATAGATGTATCATACATTTGGTAGAGGGTAATGTTTGTTTTTAAAGTCTTTAAATAGAAGACTTCTACCATTATTATCAATAGAATATGTATATCTCACATTGGTTAGAAAGTGATGTTGATTTTAATTTTAGATAAAAAAACTTTTACTATTATTACTAATAGAAGAGATATCTTACATTTGCTAAAAAATGATGTTAGTTTTAAAAGTCTTTAGATAAAAGACTTTTACTTTTACCGTCAATGTAATAGAAGAGATGTATCCCACATTATTTAGGAAGAGGTGTTGGTTATAAAATTTTTAAAATAAAAGACTTCTTCTATTATTACCAAATGAGGATATGTATTACACATTGGTTAGAGAGTGATGTTGATTTTAAAAATCTACAATTATTAGCAATAGAAGAGAAATATTTCACATTGGTTATAAAGTGATATTGGTTTAAAAAGTTTTTAGATGATGCATCTCACATTGGTTATAAAGAAATGTATCTCATATTATTTAGAAATGAGTATTGGTTATAAAAGTCATTAGATAAAGACATTTTTTGTTATTACCAATAGAAAATATGTATCCACATTGTTTAGAAATGAATATTGTTTAAAAAAAATTTTATCCACTACTATTATTACTAATAGAAAATATGTATACCACATGGTTAGAATGTAGTGTTTGTTTTAAAGTCTTTAGATAAAAGACTTAAACTTTCATTACCAATAAAAATATAAAATAAGTATCTCACATTGTTTAAAAATGAATTATGATTTTAAAAGTTTTTAACAAAATGACTTCTAATATTATTATCAAGTTAAATGTTAATTTTAAAAGTCTTTAGATAAAAAAAATTACTATTATTATTAATACAAAATATGTATCTTATTTAGGTAAAAAAATCGTTTAACATTAGTAACAATATAAAAAAAATTATAACAATAGAAGAGATTAACAATCTAATTATAATGTCTAAAAGTTATATTATTACTACAAAAATATATATATTCCACATTATACCCGTGCATAGCACGGGCTAAATAACTAGTATGATAAATAGAAAAACATACATTATGATAAAGCAATCAATACATCTATTTAAATTTAAATATGAGGTTGTGTTTTCCAAATAATTTAGTATAATTATTTCTTTCTTTCTTTCTTTATTGATAATAAATACAAAATATAGTTTATTATAGCAAGCAATATAAAATAATTTCATTTTTTGAAGCCCAACCCCTATCTATCCCCTTATAACTCCTATGGGATCCGAACATGCGATCAATTACACAACAAGAGAGTATATTGACCACTAGGCTAATTTTCGATCTCTAGCATTGCAACTTAGTGGATTGATTTTTAGATTTTAAATTTAATGTTTAATAATTAAAGAAAAGGTAAGAAAGATGGAAAATCACATATCAAAACAAAACTTAATCACTTACACATATTAAGGGAGAGAACAACGAGCCTCGCCTAATAAACTGGATGAGGACATTGTTAGGAAATTTGCGGAGGCCCAAATTAGTTGTGGCAGCCCCTTTTATATTTGAAAAAATTACAAGCCGATACACCTTTTAAAACATGTTTTCAAATAAATCCAACTATTTTTTAGACATATCTTTTAGGTACAATTTTAGTGCGAAAGTACATAACTACCCTCTGCTTTGATCTGGAGATTGTTTGGAGCTTGATCTCGACTTGGCCGATCTATTGGAGATTGTTCGCATTAGGAGCTTGCTCTGAGGTCGAGAGATCAATGGACAGGCCGCGGTGGTGCCGCCGTGCTTGGTTGTTTCCAAGTCCGCATTGGATAGGATTTTTATTACGGTTTGCTCGATTTTGATTTTGTTCGGCGGTTGTTCGAGCTTGATCTCGACTTGGCCGATCTATCGAGATTGTTCGCACTAGAGCTTGCTCGGAGGCCTGGAGATCAATGAACGCACTTAGCGACGGTGGTGTGCGCCGTGCTTTCGGTGGTCGTTTCCAAGTCCGTTGGATAGAATTTCTATTACGGTTTGCTCGATTTTGATTTTGTTCAGCGGTTGGGGTCCGCTCCAGGTTCAGGTGGTTCCATGGTCGTGTTGGAGTGAGAACAATGTAGAGACTAGAGAGAGAGAGTAAAGTGAAAGTTTATATAGGATTTGACATGCCGGGAAAATGATGAAGTTGAAGTCGTTTTGGGAAGTTGATGGGCTCGCCAATCCCTTTTTGTCGCAAACGCTTCGAACCGGGCTTGTCCGAAATCTCTCGATTTTGATTTTAAATTTTGAAGGTTCGATGCCGGGCATCAGTTGATTTTGGCATCGTTGATTTCGATGCCTAGCATCGTTGATTTTGGCATCGGGTTGATTGATGCCCATCGTTGATTTCGATGCCCGCATCGTTGATTTTGGTATCAGTTGATTTCGATGCCCGACATCAGTTGATTTTTGGCTTGGCATCGAGTTTTCATTAATGGCATTTTTGTCATTTGGCAAGCAATTTGTAATTTTATGAAATGTGCAAAAATTAATGGTCCTAGATGAAAACATGTTTTCAAAATTGTGCCCACTTGAAATTCCCCTTTATATTTCTCCCTAAGCCCACTAGTGTCTTGGTCCATCTCTCCGGCAACCGTCCCTTGCTTGTTTGGTTCATCCCCTTTGTTGGTTTTAATTTAGGGAATGGATGACTCATCCCATTCTATCCATTTTATGTAACCGTTTTTTTCTTTTTGCGGTCCCTCGCTTGCCCCTTATTTCTTTGTGATTCAATCGCCTCTATATAATATTGTTGCCTTCCCTTTCGTTATTTCTTTGAAGGTGGATTCGTGAGCATGCGGAAAGAGGATTGAGGTGAGTGAGGGCGCCATTGTGAGTGAGCACGGCACTGCGAGGCCGTGTGTGTGAGAGAAGATAACAAATGAGTTGGGTTTCACCAGATACCCCCTTCTTCCCTTTTGTCTTTCCTCCGGTCAGTACCTCAACAGATATCTATTGGTAGATCTCATTTTCTTCTCTCGCTTGGTGAATCTGGTGTGTGAGAGTGATATAGATAGGAGCCCTTGGTGAGCTCGGTGAGTTGGGTGTGTAATGAGAGTAGTGAGATTGGGTTGGGTCTCGGGTTCGACATTGGTGAGCGGTGCGTCAGTCTCTATTCTTCTTTTCGTTTGTCTCGTTTCGGTTGCTCGGTTGCTTGGGAGCATGGGGTCGAGTCTTTGTGTGGCTTTGACCTTGGTTTGCGGTGGGCTGGTTCCTTTGGACTCGTTGGTGGATATGGCCGGTGAAAGGGTGTCTGAGTCGAAGAGGGTGTAGGCGAAGGTCATTGTGACCGATTACGGGAAGTCGTGTTTTTTGGAACACGGCGTTTTAGTCACTCTCCTTCATTGCTTCAGTTTTATACTTTCTGTTGCTATTATCTGTTTATACTAACACTCTGTTTTGCAGCTCTGTCTCTTTGCGATTTATCCCACAATGTATTTCCTTTCTGTTCTTCCACAACAGATTGGTGGAAATACGGGTACTGTGACTTTCAGATTATTTACTGTTTTAGACCCTTCGGTGATTAAATGTTATCACCTCTCCGGTTGGTAATCGATAGAGAGGTTGTTTAGTTATTTTGTAATAACTAGGGTTATCCGCTTTTTTTAATCTTGGGTCTGTATTTAATCTAGTTACTTCGATTCTTGTACTGGGACGGTTCCTGGCTATTCCGTGTAGTGGTACAATTACACAACATTGGTATCAGAGCCACCCGCATCCTCGTACCGTGAGTCGGTAGAGTCCCCTTCAATCCAAACTTTTAGAAACTCTCTCCTAGAGTTTCTTGGTGAGCTTCGGTTACCCTTGCTTTATTTTACGATGTGTGTTATATCTGTTGATTGATATAACTTCATATTTTATGTGCTTGGTTTGTTGCTCTGTTTGGATGGTTTCGTTAGTGTTATTTATTTCTCCTGTTTAGTTGGTATTTTTTCCTTAAATCATGTTTAGTGTTGTTTTAGATCTGTTTACTACTTACTTGTTTTCTTGAGTTTTAAAATTTTGTTTTTTGAAACTTTGGCTATTCTGTGGTGCTTTGATTGTTCTATTGTTTATGTGATAAATTTTTCAAAATGGCTTCATCGTCTTATGCTTTGAAACCCTTTAATGGTAAAAGTGACTTTACGATTTGGCAACAAAAAATGAAAAGTATTTTAATTAAAGAAAAAGTTTTCAAGGCTATAACTCATGAGTTTGCTAAAAACACCTCGGAAGAAGCTATTCGTGAAATGGATGAAAGTGCCTATGCATCTCTTATCTTGAACTTGTCTGATTCGGTTATGCGAAAATGTGGTAAACACAAACATGCCAAAAGTCTTTGGGAAAAATTGGAAGAACTATACTTTGAGAAAACTCTGCCGAGTAAAATTCATCTTCTGGAAAAAAAATTCAGTTTTAAATTGGATTTAAACAAAGACATGGAAGACAACATTGACGCATTTACCAAGTTAGTTGAAGATATTAAACAAACCGGTGATGAACACATAGACGATTATACCTCGATTGTGCTTTTGAATGAGATACCTGAATCTTATGCCAACATGAAATCTGCTATTAAGTACGGTAGGGATAAAGTTACGCTTGATACGGTGATTTCGAGTCTGAAAGGCAAAGAGTTAGATTTAAAAGCTGCTAGAAAAAGTAAATCGGATTCCGGTGAGATTAATATGGTGAGAGGTAGGACGTTTGAAAGAAACAATGAAAGGGAAAACAATCAAAATCATAATAAAGGCATAAATCAGAATTATGGAAATGGAAGAAATAGAAGCAAGAGTAGGTCTGAATTGAGAACTAAAGGTAGGAAATGTTACAATTGTGGAGAAATGGGATACTTTAGGAAAGATTGCCCTAATCCTAAAAAGAAAAACATGAATCAAAGTCAATATCAGAACCAGCATAACCAGCATAACGATTGTAATGTGGCTTCTTGTTGAGAGACTAGTGCTGATGTTTTTGTAGTAACGGAATTATGTGATGATGCATTGAATTCTGTGCATTCCATGTTTTCTTGCGAAAATGAATGGTTAGTTGATTCTGGTTGCTCATTTCACATGTCACCTTATAAAAACATTTTTTGCTCTTACAAGGAATTAGAAACTGGTTTTGTTTATGTGGCCAATGAAAAAATTGTCCTATTGCTGGAATTGGTGATATTTGCTTGAGATTTGATTCGGGAAATGTTTTTACTTTGAAAAATGTGAGACATGTGTCTGATTTGTGCAATAACTTGATGTCTTATGCCGCATTAGAAGATGATGAGTTAGAGGGTAGATGGGGTAAGGGTATGATGAAAATTACTAAGGGCAATTTGGTAAATTTGAAAGCTAAAAAACAAAAGAGTTTGTATGTTTGCAATGTTGTCCCGGTGTCTTTTATTGGAAATCAAATAAATGCTTTTAAAAATGAAAATTCTGATTTGTTGCATAAAAGACTTGGACTTTTGAGTAGTAAAGGCTTAGAAATTATTCACAAAAATGAATGTTTTGTTGATGATGAGATTTTTTGTGTGCCTTTGTGTGATACTTCTGTGACTTACGAATATCAAAGGGTTAGTTTTTCGCCTCCCTCTCTTGAAAAATTATCTTTTAAAAATCATCTTGAGTTGATCTATGCAGATATGTGGGGTCCCATGTGTGAGCCCTCGCATGGTGGGAATAGATATTGGTTATCTATTGTTGATGACTTTTCAAGGAAAGTCTGAGTTTTTCCTATGCAAGATAAAAGTGATGTTTTTGCTAAATTTAAAACATGGAAACTTTTTATCGAAAATCAAACCGGTAAGAAAATCAAGGAACTTAGGACGGATAAGGGGTTAGAGTTCTGTAACGGTGAATTCGAGAGATTCTGCGTTGAGAGTTGTATTGATCATGAAATATCTTTCCCTTGCAATTTGGCCGAGCGTATGAATAGAACTCTGTTAGAACGAGTGAGGGTCATCCTTGCTTCGACGGGTCTTCCCATAGGCTTTTGGGGAGAGGCGGTTGTGTCCGCCGCCTATGTGCACAATAGGTCCCCTTCTATCCTGCTTGGTAATAGATGTCATGAAGTTGTGTTTTTCGGTTGTGAAATTGATTTTTCGAACTTGCATGTTTTCGGTTGTGCTGCTTACATTCATCGAGAGAATAACAAACTTGAACCTCGATCGGTTCGTCGTGTTTTCTTAGGGTACTCGGAGAGGGTGAGAGAGTATAGATTGTGGATGAGAGATGAGAATGACGAGAGACTTGTCATGTGTAGGAATGTAGAGTTTGACGAAACTGAATTTCCTTACTTGTTTCATGCTCAGCCTTTTAATGCTATTGTTGCACCCCCTCCTCGGACTCCAATTGTGGTGGAGCAACCCTATGTGTTGAATTCTCTTGATGTGAACTCGTGTATGCAAACTGATATTGTGGAAAAACGTGAAATTGTGCTTGCTAATCCAGAAATTGTTGATAAAGAATTTGAACAAAATGAGGTGGATGAAAATGTGATGGAAATTCCTAGACTTGAAAATTTAGGTTTCTATCAACTTGCTAGTGTTAGGCCTAGACCTTTTGTTAGGGGGCCGTCTAGTTTTGATAGAAATTTTCACATTTCCTCATTTGTGTCTTGTATGCTTAATTCTTTTAATAATTTGAATGATCCCATGATTTACAACAATGGTGCTTTAAAATTTGGAAATCCTAGTGATTGGTTGAATGCTTTAATGGATAATATTAATGCTTTGCATGTGAACCATTCTTGGACCTTGGTGCCCCTTCGTATGGGTGAACTTACTTCTTTTAAAACTAGGTTGGTTGTAAAAGGGTTTTTTCGAAAACAAGGGATTATGATTAAGCTTGCTTTAGTTGCCCAATTCGATTGGGAGGTTAAACATTTGGTGGTAACAAAAATTCAATCTAGTTTTAAAATGCTTTATTTTGATTCTTGTGATTGATGATTTGTTTTGGTTACCCGAAAATCCTCGACGTACTTGGTGTGTGTCGTGGTATCTTTCTTGTTCTTACTTTGTGTGTGAGAATAAGTTAGATTAGCTTACTTTATGTTAGCGGTGATGATTTCCTTGAAATCCATGGGCTATTCTTTGTGAATAGTCATGGTGTCTTGACTAACTTTGCTTTGTGTTTAATTAAGTGTTTTCCATGTTTTGGTCCTCCGTTGTGTTGGATCAAGTGCAGGGATAAGGCGATGATGAACCTTTTCTGTTTTATATATACTTGAGTCTAATGGTGTGAACCGGCACTTGCTCCAAGGTGGAGATTGTTAGGAAATTTGTGGAGGCCCAAATCAATTGTGGCAGCCCCTTTTATATTTCTCCCTAAGCCCACTAATGTCTTGGCCGATCTCTCCTGGTAGCCCGTCCCTTGCTTGTTTGGTTCAACCCCTTTGTTGGTTTTAATTTGGGGAATGGATGACAGCTCATCCCATTCTATCCATTTTATGTAACCGTTTTTTTTTTTTGCTTTTTGTGGTCCCCGCTGTTGCCCCTTATTTCTTTGTGATTAAGCCACCCTATATAATATTGTTGCCTTCCCTTTCGTCATTTGCTGAAGGTGGATTATGTGAGCACGCGAGAAAGAGGATTCAGAAAGCTGTGAGTGAGGGCGTCCATTGTGAGCAGTGAGCACGGCACTTGCAGGGCAGCCGTGTGTGTGAGAGAGAAGATAACAGTGAGCTCGGTTTCAGCCGTATACCCCTCCCCCCTTTTTCCCTTTCGTCTCTCCTCCGGTCAGGTACCTCAACAGATATCTATTGGTAGATCTCTCTTTTCTTCTCTCAGTTTCTTGGTGAATCTGGTGTGTGAGAGTGATATAGATAGGAGCCCTTGGTGAGCTCGATGAGTTGGGTGTGTACTGAGAGTAGTGAGATTGGGTTGGGTCTCGTGTTGCTGACATTGGTGAGCGGTATGTCCGTCTCTGTTCTTCTTCTTTGTTTGTCTCTGTTCTCGGTTGCCGGAGTTTGAGGTCGAGTCTTTGTGTGGCTTTGACCTTGGTTTGCGGTGGGCTAGTTCCTTTGGACTCGTTGGTGGATATGGCCGGTGAAAGGGTGTATGAGCCGAAGAGGGTGTAGCAGAAGGTCTTTGTGACCGATTACGGTGAGTCGTGTTTTTTGGAACACGTCGTTTTAGTCACTCTCCTTCGTTGCTTCAGTTTTATACTTTCTGTTGATATTATTTGTTTATACTAACACTCTATTTTGCAGCTCTGTCTCTTTGCGATTTATCCCACAATGTATTTCCTTTATGTTCTTCCATAACAGAATGGTGGAAATACGGGTACTGTGACTTTCAGATTATTTACTGTTTTAGACCATTCGGTGATTAAATGTTATCCCCTCCCGGTTTGTAATCGATAGAGAGGTTGTTTAGTTATTTTGTAATAACTAGGGTTATCCGCTTTATTTAATCTTAGGTCTGTATTTAATATGGTTATTCCGATTTTTGTATTGGGACGGTTCCTGGCTATTCCGTATAGTGGTACAATTACACAACAGACATATAATGTTTTTTTATAATTATTAATAATAAAAACAAATAAATTTTCATTTTGTGTTTAATAAAAAATCAAATTTATTTAACATAAAGCAAGCAATGAACAACCGAGTGAGTGAGATAGATGAGCTTCAGCACCAAAATAAAACGAAAATGCGACACCAAGTCAAAAAGTCAATTAGGTTCAGAAACAGTTAGTGCACATGCAATAACTGAATCTCCCACCAAAACGAAATACGGCCTCTTGTCCGTCTCCTATCCCCCGTCGGGCAAAATTATTCATTTTCCACCGTCTCCGTACCCAGAGAGACGCGTTGCAAGTCGCAATCCGTCAAATATCACTATCATATATCTCTCTGTCTACTTTCAAAAAACCCCAAATTTTGATTGCTTTTTCTCATCAAGAATAAAAAACAATGACGAGGCTGACCTTTCATTCACATCCATCCATCCTCTTCTTGACGTTCTTCACTCTAATTTCTTTGTCAAGATCTCAATTTCATCGAAGTAATCTCTAATTTCCACCAATTCTCAACACCCTACATTTTCTCTTTCTATTTTCTTTTGTTCAACTTCAACTTAACTTTGCTATTTCTTTTTGTTTTCTACTGTTTTATTACAGGTCCGGCACATTTGCATTTCGTCTTCAACGCTACAGAGTTTCCATCGGAAGAATACTTCGATTACATAATTGTCGGCGGTGGTACCGCCGGTTGCCCTCTGGCCGCAACATTATCGGAACACCACAGGGTTATTGTTCTTGAAAGAGGCGGTCTCCCCGAAGAAAACCCTAATTTGTTGACCGATTATGGCTTTCTCTCCGCTCTCACAGAGGTTGATCTCCTAAACTCTCCCGCCCAAATCTTTACTTCCGTCGATGGGGTCCCCAACGCACGAGGTCGCGTTCTTGGCGGCAGCAGCTCCATTAATGCTGGCTTCTACAGCCGAGCCGACCCACACTTCTACGGCCGATCTGGTATAAATTGGGATCTCCGTCTAGTGAATCGATCGTACGAATGGGTTGAGAGGGAAATTGTATTCGAGCCTGAGCTCAAGAACTGGCAATCCGTTGTCAGGGATGGATTATTAGAATCCGGCGTTGAACCCTACAATGGCTTCACTTACGAACACTTGATTGGTACCAAGATAGGTGGGTCCACATTTGACCGCTCCGGCCGCCGACACAGCGCCGCTGATCTTCTCAGCTATGCCAAATCATCCAACATCCAAGTTGCGGTGTACGCCAGCGTGGAAAGGATCGTCTTATCCGGGTCTTCGACGGATTCATATTCTTCTTCATCTCGTTCAAGGCAATCCGCTGCTGGGGTCGTATACCGTGACCAAATGGGTCGCAATCACCACGCAATGCTCCGCGACAAGGGCGAGGTCATTCTCTCCGCCGGCGCACTTGGCAGTCCACAGCTTCTACTGTTGAGCGGCATTGGCCCCCGGCGTTACCTTCATTCGCGGGGAATTAAGGCTAAACATCACTCCCCATACGTGGGGCAATTCGTTTACGACAACCCAAGAAACGGAATCTCGATAGTGCCACCAATACCGATGGAGCATTCTCTCATTCAGATAGTGGGCATTACTGAGTCGGGTGTGTATATCGAGGCTGCGGCAAATGTAATTTCATTCCCTTCACCTGCGCAATCTGTGTTCATCCGTACTTCGACTGCTCCCTTGAATCTGACGGTGGCGACCCTGATGTCAAAAGTGAATGGGCCACTGTCAGTGGGGTCACTGAGATTGGCGTCGAAAGACGTGAGGGCTAACCCTAGTGTGCGTTTCAACTACTTTAGTAACCCAAGGGATTTACAGAGGTGCGTGATTGGTTTGCGGCAAATAGGGAAATTGCTGAGAAGCCGTGCCATGAATGATTTAAAGTTTGATGATTGGTCTGGTGGTAGGGATTTCAGATATGTGGGTCAAAAGTTGCCCTTTGACGTGTCTAGTGATGAGGTGATGGAAGAGTATTGTCAGCGTAGTGTGAGTACCATGTGGCATTACCATGGGGGATGCGTAGTGGGGAAGGTGGTGGATCACAATTTTAGGGTAATGGGGGTTGATGCTCTTCGAGTAGTTGATAACTCTATATTCACAGTTTCACCTGGGACCAATCCGCAAGCTACTACTTTGATGCTTGGCAGGTAATTTAGTGTTGTTACTGTTGTTACTGTTGTTAGGGTAGGGTAGGATCGAGTTCTTACTTCTTACTGTTGTTGTTGGGTTCTGCAGGTATGCCGGGATGAAGATTTTGCGAGGGAGAATGAGGCCTAAATATTCTGTTTTGCCACCCAAAATACAAGAACCCGATTGCCTTGATGATTTTTCATGCCACTTCAGCAGTAATGCTTTTACTTGACCTACCTTTTTGTATTTGTTCATTGAAATTACAAAAATACTATGATTGTATGTGCTTTGTGACTTTCTGTGAAAATGAAAATGATCATAATACATAATTCATAATTCTACCTTTTTCAATTAGTAATTGTTTCCGACGTACGTACACTCAATTTGTTTGTTACATGAGGTTTTGAAAAAATAAATTAATAAAGAAAACTCAATCACTTACTATTCCTATATAGGGGATAATAACAATACTCTCTCTCCGACCAATTTGGAATAGTCTTTAATTTGTTTTAGACAATGCAACATTTAGAGAATGAATCATAAAAAAACATACCTAGCAATAGTTTTCAAACGTTTTCTATCAATAATCTAATCTTTATTTTACACATAAAAATTATGTCCTCGTTCATCCATAAGCTTGAACAATTTTTTTACTGATTGATGAAAGTTTATAGTTGGTCGTGTCACTTAGTTGAATTGATCGTCCAAATGTAAATTATTAAATATCGAGCGTGTTATTTTTTTTTAATCTAAAGAAGCGGAGCAATGTGGTGCATACATGAATAAGAAACCTAATTATTTTGTTCTCAATTATCATTCTTCATTCTTTCGTTGTAGGAAAAGAAAGAAAGTCAGAACTTTGTTGTATCTCAAAATTTGAGTTTATTTTAAGATTGATAGATTGTTTTCTTTGATTCACTTCAATCGGTGTTGTTCATATGAATAATATGAGTGATCATGTAGCTTAATATGAGTATGCACAGATTATTGAGAGTTAGTTCCATCAAATAAACTTTTCTCGTTCGAATAAAATGAGTTTTAAGAGTGTTTAAAAAGACTTCGTCCAACTCACATCGACAGGAAAATAAAAATTGAAGGCTAAGCCTTCATTTGTCAACAACAATCAATCTCACATGGATATGAGGAGTAATCTAAAGGTCTAACTCTTTTTTATCTCTAACTTCATTTAACCCACATAGAAATGAAAAGCAAACTTAATGGTTTACTCTTTTTATAAGGGCTAATACCATAAGGCATAAGTAATATACTCTATATCTTAACTATAGTAATTACCCAAAATCTATATATATATATATATATATATATATATATATTTAAAGTTGGTGAGGAGCACTATGGTTGTGCCACCTCACCACCTTTAGATAAATCTTCATTCTAAATCATCCATGTGGAAGTTTTAAAAACCTTTGGTTTTTTAGCCATTAACTAATAATAATACCTAATAACAATCAATATGATAAGGGGTATTAGTATTAGTATATATAACTTATTCTATTGTCATTAGTAGAAGACTTATATTTAAAAACTTTTACAATTAACATTACTCCTAACCAATGTGGGATAAAACTCTTCAAGGTTAGATATTACTTCTAATGACTCACTTTTAACATCATACTTTAAGCTTTGATATCTTATTCATCCAAAACTTGATTTGAACAAATAAATATATCATTTTGATGTTCTTGCCGAGTAGAACACATTTACACAATTACTTTTGTCAACAAACAAATGACACGTAAAGAAATTTGTGCCTCAAGTTGCACAATTTCTTTTACTAAAAACACTAATTTTTTAATAAGTATTATACTTTAACTCTTGATATCTTATTCATCCAAAACTCAATTTGGACAAATAAATATATCATTTCGATGCTCCCACCAAGTAGAACACATTTGCACAATTACATTTACCAACAAACAAATGACACGTAAAGAAATTTGTGCTTCAAGTTGCATAATTTCTCTCACTAAAAACACTAATCTTTTTTAACAAGTATTATACTTTAAGTCTTGATATCTTATTATCAAAAACTCAATTTGGACAAATAAATATATCATTTTGATGCTCTCACCGAGTAGAATACATTTGCGCAATTACCTTTGTTAACAAACAAACGATACGTAAAGAAATTCGTGCCTCAAGTTACACAATTTCTTTCACAAAAAACACTAATTTTTCAACAATAGAAGAGATGTATCCCACATTGGTTAGAAATTGATGTTGGTTTAAAAAATTCTATTATTAAGTACTAATAGAAGAAATGCATCATGCATCATACATTGGTTGGAAAGTGATGGTGATTTCTCTTTGTCTAGGTTTTTTTTTGGAACACTATTTGTTTTGGGGGTTTTCTCCCAGCTTTAATTTCCGTTGATCTTTTGGTTTTTTTAGGCGAATCTTCATTGTTTGTGGGTTTTTCCGGTCTCTTCAGACTTTGCTTCTAAGCATTGTTTTCAAAAAAACCCTTTTTTCTTTCTTGTTTTTTTGAAGTATGTCCCGTAGGTTTCCCTTTCCTGTGTTCTCGTCCTCCTTGTCAAGTAGCTCCTCCATGGAGTTGATAGATTATTGGAATAGGGTTATCCGGATACCACTGTTAGTTAGAAGCCATTTACTTCCTCTTCTTAGTAACGTGGTCAAGGTTTCCCCTTTGGTCGAGGGTACCTCTGACCGACCCCCTTGTGCCGAGGGTCTCTTTCATACCGAGGTCCCTCATGATGCTGTGATTAGCCCTCATGCCGAGGTTCCTCTTCAGGCTGAGTTTAGCCCTCGTGCCGAGTTTAGGGAGGACCAATCGAGTAAAAATGAGGCTGAGTTTGTTCCTCGTGGCGCAGCCTGGAGCGGTGTTAATGTGAGTTTGTGTTCGACCGAGGAAAGTTTGTTGATAACACTATTCATGTAGAAAACACCGTAGACCCTTTGAGCTCGGGTACCTCTTCTTCGTGCTCGGTTTCCTACGTGGATACTGATAACAAGGGTCTGTTTCCAGAGTCGATTTTTCGTAAATCTCTTCGTGGGGATCCTATCTATCGGCAGTTTCAGGGTAGGTGGGTAGTAGTTACTCCTCGGCAAGCGAGGTTCCTCCATGCGAGCTTTGGAGTGAAGGTTAGCGTGCATCGGAAGTTTGGTGATGAAGTCTTTTCTGCTCCTGACTACCCTTCTAGTGCTCCAATGATGGTGATCGAGGACAGAGACCGTATTGCGCTAAGTCTGATTACTCAATTTTTCACCAGGGAGAGAGTTTTGCATTATCGTCAAGCCGAGAGGATTTTTACCGTCGGCAACTTGGAAGAATGGCGAGTGGACTCGAGGCCTCTGTTTCTGGACGAGCTGCTGGTGATGGCGAGAGGGCTCCTCATTTTTTTTAGGCCTTTCAAAAATAAGATAGGACCTCATGATGTGGCAGAATGGGCTTGCGTTTATGGCTCTGATTTTTTCTGGGGTTCGGTCCCCGATCCTGCAATTGGTCATCTAGAGCTACGAGGTCTTCGCAGTTATGTGGGCTTTTATTTGAGTCTTTTTTAATCATCGGGGCTGCGTCTTCCCCTCGATCTTTTTATTTGTGAGTTTTTTACTCAGAAGAGCTTTGTTCCGTTGGATCTGACTAATAACTTGATCAGGGCCTTGATCAATTTTATGGTTTGTACCCGGTTGAAGGGGTTCGAGCCCACCCTTTTTCTCTTCTGTTACTACTACAAGGTTAGCATCTCCATGAATCGGTTAACAGCCCTGAGGAATGCACAAGGGTTTCCTTTGTTAGCTAATTTTGGGAACAAGGACCATCGGTGGTCCGAGAAAGTGATTCTGGTCGAGTTGAGCCGAGGATGGAATTTTGAGGTTCTTAAAGGAAAACCTCATGGCTTGCTGAAGACCAAGAGTCTAAGTGCTTGCGACCAAGTAATAAAGAGTGCCATTGAGGCCCCTTTGTTCAGCGCCGAGGGGGAGCAGGCTCGCTCTTACAACTAGAAAGCTATAGTTGGGGACAAAGGCCTGTTGTCCAAGTTTAGGGTTTTTGGTGTCGACGTCAAGGGGGCCGAGAGGGCTTACTTGGATTTCGAGTATGTGAACCGAGATAACTGGGCCCTTTATCGAGGTTGGGTGTTTGGCTCTGATTGTTTGGAGTGTATGGGGATAGACGGGCCTGGTTGCCCCGTGCCAGGTTAATACTGTTTGATTTTTTCCATGTGTCCCTTGTTTATTTCTGCCTTTTTGGTTTCTGATGCGAGCCTTTTTGCCTGCAGATATTGGTATGACTCGCGATACTATATGGCCCGGAAGAAGGCCGAGATGAAGAGGAGGGAGGCCGAGCTGAAAGCTTTTCATGATCAAGCTCTTGCTCGTGGCGATCCTGAATCCCTGCTCGTTGATCAGCGTTTTGGAGGATCCTTCCAAGGCGGTGGTTGTACATCCTCCGTCGGCCCCCAAGGCGAAGAGAAAAATGCCCAACCCTGATGCTCCGAGGCCCAAGAAGCAAAGGATTGGCCCGCCTCGCGGCCAGGCTACCCTTCCTTAATTTCCGCTGAGATTACTCTGGCCTCGACCCCTGATATCCCCCTGACTGTCGAGGGTGATGATGACAATGATTACATTCTCGATCATCTCTGTAAGTCGGCCAATTCATTCCCTCCCTCTTTTGTTGGTTATGGTCGAAGGCTGATGCCACAGAACGTCCATGTCGAGTCCGTGGAGACGCTTGTTTCGCTTAAGGAGTTTCAGCTGAATGATCTTAGCGCTTTTGCTATTAGCGAGGTAAGAGGCCCTCATTTGGTTTTTATGTTTTGTTTTGGTTTAACTTTTGACTCTTCATCTTTTGACTTTCTTGTTTTGTTTTTTCATCTCGACATCTGTCTTGCTACGTATGACGCCAAATGAGGTCAGGCTGCCGAGTCTGTGTCTGCCCTAGAGTAGGACGTGGTGAGTGCAAAGGAGGAGCTTTCGTCCTTAGCCAAGAAGATAGTGTCCCGAGTGATTTGCCATCCCTGCCATTGCTAAGAATTTGTTTGCCCAGATGGCCCAGAAAAAAGGTGGTTTAAGGAGAGCTATCTACCATATGCAGTATCGGGGGCTGCTTCCTCGTCCTCTCAAGCTGGGTATGTCAGGGATCGGCTTATGAAGGAGCTGAGGGCGAGAAGACCAGCCGAGATGAGCTATCGAAGTGGCAATGGGAATCAGAGCGGGTGGCCGCTCATGAAGAGGGAATGGGGGAGTAGTTTGTTGGGTAGGGGTACTGTTCTAAACAATATACAATTGGTATTTTGTAAGTTTTTGTAATTAATTTGGTTTTGATGCGGGGTATGAGTTTCCTATTTTGTGTAATTGTGTTCGAAGTGCTTCCAATTTTGCTTAGTTTGCTTTTAAAGGCATTAGAGTTTGGTCTTTCCTTGACTAGGCGAGGAGGTTTTTTGAAGGCGCTAGAGCCTGGCCTTTCCTCGGTTAGGCGAGGAGGTTTTGAAGGCGTTAGAGTCTGGTCTCTCCTCGGCTAGGCGAGGAGCTTTTTAAAGGCGTTAGAATCTGGCCTCTCTTCGTCTAGGCGGGGAGGTTTTGAAGGCATTAGAGTCTGGCTCGCCATCATGATAACTTGAACCTATTGATGCACGAGAGTGATAAGTTTTGGTCAGGTTCATATATATGACCTAAGTGACAATTAGGATCCATATGTTCTTGTTCTTAGGATATAGAATGGATGAATTATTTGGAGATGGAGACTGAACAGTAATTTGACAGGCTATATATATATATATATATATATATATATATATATATATATATATATATATATATATATATATATATATATATATATATATATCTTTCGTGAACGAACCCAAGGTATTGAATGATACTTTATTTAAATGAACAATAGAATAGATACAAGTGAATCCTAATTCCTAGGCGATTTACAAATCTTTGATTTATCTCATATTTATATGCTTTGTTAGTTAGGTTATTTTATTGTTTTCTAGTTAATTTAATTTATAAAAACAAAAAAAAAAACCCATTAGTTATTAATTACTTTATTTTAATAGATTAGTTAAATTTACTTTAATCAAATCCAAATCTCTGTGGTTCGACCCTTGCTTCCCAAGCTATTCTACAATAGTCTTGTCCACTTGTAAGGAAATAAATTTAAAATAAGACACGATCAACTTTTTGGCGTCGTTGCCGGGGATTTGTTATTTTGATTTAGTTAATTTAGCTTTTCTTTCTATTATTTTCGTTTTTGTTTAAAAAAAATTAAATTATTAATTCCGAAAATTAAAAAAAAACTCTTAAAAAATATAAATAAAAAAATCTTTAAAAAAATGACGTACAATAATTATCATTGGGGTATGGAAAATTATGCACCTATGAGAGCCACAAATGAATATGCTTACCAAAATGCTAGAATAAATCAACTATCTTTTCCTAATAGTTATGAAAGGGATTATCACAATCATCCATCTTTTCCGCCCTATCATAATAACTATAATGAGCCACCCTATTATAATCCGCCCTTTTATAATGAACCTCCTCTGATTCGTCCTATTATAATGAGCCTCCTTCTTATTGTAATCAATCATTTTTCTCCTCGCATAATTATTATAATGAATCACCTTCTTATTGTCATCAACCATCTTTTTCTTCGCGCAGTGATCCCAGTGTGTCCGAAGATATTGCATCTATGGAAGCACTAATTAAAACTCGCAAAACCAAATATGCAATCCAGAAAGTTTCAATTGCTAATGAACCTTATTCTTATTCGTCTTACCTTAAAAAGCAAGAACTAGAAGAAAACTCTAAGTGTTTAGCAAATTTCGAAAGAAGGTTAAATGGGGTAAAGAAATAATATCAAGTAAATGATCCAACACATTTAGATGAAGAAGTTTCAAAGTTAGATGGAGCTAGCAAAGTTCAAGCTGTTATTAACAAATATTTGCTAGAAGAGATAGAAAATATAAGGAATCAACTTGCAAAAGTTAACGAAGAAAGAGAAGAGGTAAATAATCTTATTCAACCTTCTGATATGCCTGATAAAGTAGATAATTTGATAAAGAAGTTGAAAAAGATAAAAGTGAAAATAATCAAGAAAAAGATAAAAAAAAAAGTAGAACTAGAAGTGCGAGAGAATGAGTTGATGTCTGAGGATGATGAGTTACCCATGGAATGGGAAATCGCTATGTGGGAATATAAAGTAGAAACGGGCAAAGGGGAGCCTTGGTATCTGGAAAGTATTCAAAAGCGTTTAAATAAATGGTACCGAGTATCTGGTACAATCCCAAGGGGTAAAGAAAACACAGATGCCATTGAGGAAAAAGAATTTGAAGTAATAGATGAGCCGATTGAAAAAGATGATGAGTTGATTTTAGAATCCCAAGATTTTTCACAAAATGACGTATCACCTCATTGTTCTCAAGAACCCGAAACAATTTCGGAGACTTTCACTGTAATTTATTCTCTAATTGATTCTTCGCTAGACACTTATGTGGAGTTAGGGACGCCTTCTTCATATTTTCTTGAAGAGAATCAAAAACTTATTTTAAATATGCACGAGCAATGTAGTGTTGATGAAAAAGTAGTGGAAATTCCGGATAAGATTACATTGGAAGATTTAGGTGTGAAACTCCCCGTCCCCAAATCAATTAAATGGCCATCGAGAAAAGAAAATTTCGCCAAGGAAGTGTTTGGCTTCAATGGACTAAAATTAAGACACTACATGAGTGGTGGATTTTATGGACCAAAAATGTGTGCATTCCTAAGTGATCCGGCGATGCCTTCTTAGTGAAAAGGAAGGATTTAAGTCAAGCTAACGACTATAACTTAGAACAATTTCTAACCCTTATCTCTTTGTATTTATGTTGTTGCTTTTTGAGTCACTCGTTAGAGTCTCTCTGAGTTTGTGGGTTTATAGGGGAGTGTTAATAGTGTCGCCCTCACAAAAAGATTTTATTTTTATGTATTTATATGCACTAATTTTATTTTTAGTTTTTGTAGATTTTTTGTTTTAATTTAAACAGGTTCAAGGCTGCTCAAAAAGATACAATTTACAGAGTCAACTGAAATTTATGGACCAATTTCCGACTGAAATCAAGAAATAACAAAGTTCAGGGGCTTAATTGAAATTACCTTGCGGCCACAAGACCCTTGACCTTGCATTCGCAAGCTAACCAGAAGCTGCCCAAAATTTTGAAAAGCAATCTTGCGGCCGCATGCCCATTGGAATTTGCGATCGCAAGATACACAGAAAGTTGATGTCGGAAGGAGTTATATGGTTCAATTAAAAAGAATTTAAAAAAAAAAAGAAAAAAGAAAAGAAAAGGGGAACACAAAAGGCGGCTACAGAAACGGCATCATCGGCATCTCCTTCTTCACCGTTCTTTCTCCAAATGGCTGGCGTCCCTCCTGCTCTGCCCAGTCATCCACCTAAGCGGTCATCTCTTCATCTCCGTCCTCACCGCCATCCCTCTATCTATCTCCCCGATTTGCTCAAATTTCCGGCATCCCTATATCTCAGCCAAAATTTCACCCATCTTCATCTTCTTCTCAGTAAATCTCTCATATATGTCGCCTCAACATCTCCGAGCCCTCATCTCCGCCGTCAATCGCAATCGCCAAGCAAATCCCTCTCTCTCCCTACAACCAGCCGGACCATCAACAAAAGTGCCTGCTCCATCCGCCCCAAACCCAGCAGCCCCGTCTTCGCCAAATCCACCAAAGCCGCCATCCTCCATGGCCGGCCCAAAACCCAATCGATCCTGCTCTTCATCTCTGACGTCAATCTTCATCAGCACAAAAAGCCGCCTCTGCTCTCCATCCACACCTAGCCACCGTCTTTTCATCCCTCTATCTCTCTCTCCGATTTTCTCAAAACCCGGCGTTCTCGCTCCCTCATCCAACCACCACTGCCCCCAGTTCAGGCCGCCGCTGCTCTCCATCACCGACGCTGTCCCCCTCCATTTAATCTCCACCATGGGTGAGTTTCCAGAACCAATCACGCAAAGCCGTCATCTCCTTCCGCCTCTGTTCACCCCGATCTCGGCGAAGCAGCTTCGGCAACTGCGTTTCTGTCGCCAGGCATCGACAACAACATCCATATCACGGCCGGCTTCGAATTTGTAATCTCCATCCCAGAAGCGGGTCAGTCATTTACAACTTGAATTTCGGAATTATCTTGCTCAATTTCAAGTAAGATTGCTTCAATTTTTCTATTAATAGTTGTAATTGAAAATTTAGCTATGGGAATTTTGCTGAAAATCTGTTCATAAGCATGATATGGTTTATTGGCAATTTTGTGAGAATTCAACTGTGGTAGTATTATGCTGAGTTATCTGCTGAAAATTTTGAAATCACTGCTACTCGAAATTTGTTACCCATTTGTGATTCTTGCTATTTGCAGTCAACTGATGAAGAATTGTGAATCTTCATTTACTAGGTTACCTGAATTTATGCTTTTCTGGAATTCAATTCAATCGGATTTTTGGTAAATTTGTGACTGTACTGATGATAGATAATAGTAAGTTGCTGGAAAATTGCTGAAAAGTGTTGATTATGGATATACTAATTTTGTGAAAGCTGAAGTGTTATAGTGATTGGGTTTATTTCACGATTAATGTGGGAAATTGTTTTTAACCAATAACTTTTCGAAATATGATGGGAGAGTATAATTCTATGAGTAATTTACATACTTGCGTCGGATTTGAATTGGTGGTGACCCAATAATCCATGTTGTTTGCATACTCTAAATTGGTGGACTAAATTTGGATCTGCCGAATAATTCTGCTCTTTTTAAGAATGGCAAATTTCAATTTCCAGCTTTAAGATTGTTATGGAATCATGAGCTATTGTTAATTATTGTGAATTTGGCAATTGGGTAATTTGATTATTTAGAGAGATACATAAGGGGTGGAGTTTTATATGTAATTGCTGGAAATTTGTCACATTCATCACGCCTTTCTTCAAACTGGCATGTTGTTGACTTATTCTTTACCTCTTGTTTTATATTTGATTCACATTGAGGACAATGTGAAATTTAAGTTTGGGGGTGGAAATTGTCTTGCGCCTAAATGATGATATTTTTTTTAGAAGAGTCGTGTTACCTGTTTTTAGTTAATTTAGTTTTTATTTTCTTTTTGTTAGTTTTAGTAGTTAATTTATTTTAGTATAAAAAAAATTATTTAGAAAATTTTTCGAGTCTTTAATTTTGGTGTGATTACTTCAGCCAATGATAACATGTTTGTCAATAGCGATGCATGTAAACTTGTCTACGAGCCTTAACTTGGTCTAATTGATGGAACTTTATATCTCCAAATTTTTTAGCACAAAAATACCATGACTTGATTTATTAAAGAATTTGGGCATTTTTATTGAGTTTATAGTGCATATTTCATTCGTTTGGACCTTGCTATTTTTGTGATCATGAACATTTTAAACAGCCGTCATTACATGATTGTTGCATTATATTTGCGACTTAGGGTTGATTACATGCTGAGTTAGATTTGTTAGACTTCTTTTGCTGATATATCTCAAGCACACTTTCGAACCGTGAGTGCATTTAAGTCTTGATTTTCTCTACCTCTTTTCTAGCGAATGCTTATGTGAAATACTTGTGGAGCTCGTTTTTAAAACTTCGAGTTAGGGAATGATTTGAAACTTTGTTGAATTTATGTGAAAACGAAGCATGAGCATTGTAGGAGTTAGGATATGATTTAGGTCATCTTTGGAACATTTGAGCCTTTTTATCTCACCATCCATATTCTATATTAATCCCTAGTGTCCCCTTTGAGCTTTATTAAAAAGAATGGCGTGTGCTAAGCACACATCGACCCACATTCGACATCGTTTCTATTACTCACATTAACTTAACTCTTAGGGCTTGTTTGGTAGTCGGACATGGATAAGCAGTATTATTAATCCCAATACTATTAGTACCCTCGCTATTAATCCTCACTTGTATATCGGGGGTAGTTTTGAGATTAAAAATGTTAATCCCAATTTTTTTTAGTGAGGGCGCTAATAATACCACCCTCTCCCTTGGTATTAATAGTAAGGGGATAATGACTTTATCCAGATAACTCGTGCTATTAGTCCCAACCACCTATTGCGTACCAAACATCAGGCAACTCGGCTTATTAATCCTATCTGGCCTTAATCCTGGCTACCAAACGGCACCTTAAGTCTATACACTTTTGCCTACCCTTTGAGATAGTAGGATTAGGTTGGGAATGTTGTCTACATGTTGGTTGATGTAATCAAAAAATAGCCTCAATGAGTTCTTGTATTGGAAAAGAAAAAAATATATATGAAAAAAAAAAAGCAAAGAAAGGATCATTGGGAAGAAAATCTTTATGATGATGATACCTTCTCCAACCTAAAAGTCCAAGTTTTGGGGTTATTGAAGGAATGTGAGTGATTTATATGGGAAAAAGGGAAATATTCTTACTCTCTCACTTTGTAATTTTTTATCTCTTTTTATTGCTACCCCTCACCTTGGCCTTACATTACAAGCTTAATAAAGTCTTATTGATCTAGTTGCCACATTTGTTTGTGTTAGTTGACATGGTTTGGAAGCATAGTTGATTTGACCCTTGTTTTGAATTATATACACATCCTGATATAGCTCACACTATTTGCATAACCTTAGCTATTATAAGTAATTGGGACTTGAGAGCATTGTATTTCATACATAGTTAGTGCATGAGATGGATGTATAAGCACTTGAATTCTATCATGATCTCTCTTCGTGTTGTTAACCGGGTATTGATGGTATGTACATGTTTTGTGATGCACGTTTTTATTTTAAATATTTTGGGAATGAATGTTGTGCTTAGCTTGATAAAGCTTTCTAAGTTTGGAGATAGTCAATTAATGGTTCACAAGCATACACGGAGATGTACTAGTGAGATTGATGATGATTGAGTGAAAGCCTAGACTTGTGGCTTGATGAGCGCAAGATTTCCACAAGGGAAATTGTTATTTATTTATAAATTATGCTTTGGAATTTATTATTTGTGTTTTTGTGCTTAATGAGACAAGCATAATCGAGCTTTTATACGTGTTTAGCACGAAGTTCGAGGCAATTAGGGCTTAAAAGTCGTTTTGGGAATTAATTGGTCAAAGTTCGTTAAGCCCGTTAAGTCCAAGGCAAAAGGAGGCTTTGACTTGTGAAAAAATATTTTTTTATTTGTTTTAATTTAGTTTAGTTTAGCCCATTTTTATTTTACTTGAGGATGAGCAAAAGTTTAAGTTTGGGGGTATTTGATGCTTGATTTTTTGGATACGCGGTTATTGGGTATTATTCTTGGCTTAAATTATGGAATGCTAATTTCTGTAGTGATTTAATTTAATTTATCGAGGTTTTTGTTGTCTAATATATGTTTTAGTGTTATTTTATAGTTTGTTTTGTGACACAGAGGGAGATTAGGTTTGACTCGAACCACCTTAGCCATGGAATAATTTTACAAAATATAGGCATTTACCCATGCGCTTGGTTATTATGTGTTTTCTTAATGAATGGCGTGAAGATGACACTAGAATGATAGATCGGGGACCAAATAGTAGTTTGCGTAAAGGAGATCCTATTTTATGCTTGTTTATTTATTTTCTTTTTAGTGTTGTAATTATATTGTATCTCATTTTCCTTCTTGTTGTAGGATTAATTAGGTATAAATAGATCCCTTTAGGTTAGGAAAAAAGAGGAGAGAAGTTCTATATTATTTTTCTTTGTCTATGAAGAAAGATTATTCAAGAATGGTTCAAGGTTTTGTACTTTCAATTATGGAGAATTAACTCCATAATCTAAGAATTGGAGGTAACTTGTATCGAATCTATTGTTTTATATTATATTTTTATTCATTCAATCTTTGTTGATCGTGGTGTTTATCAACCCCTTTATTATCTCGCTTTGAACAAATGAATGTAATCGCAAGTGATAAAGGTCTAGAGGTGCGGATAACTGCATGACTAATATGCATATGTCGTACACTGGCTCACCATCATGATAAATTGAACCTATCGATGCACGAGAGTGATAAGTTAGGGTCAGGTTCATATATATAACCTAAGTGACAATTAGGATCCATATGTTCTTGTTTTTAGGATATAGAATGGATGAATTATTTGGAGATGAAGACTGGACGGTAATTTGACAGGCTATATCTATCTTTCGTGAACGAACCCAAGGTATTGAATGATACTTTATTTAAATGAACAATATAATAGATACAAGTGAATCATAATTCTTAAGCGATTTACAAATCTTTGATTTATCTTATATTTATATGCTTTGTTAGTTAGGTTATTTTATTGCTTTCTAGTTAATTTAATTTATAAAAACCAAAAAAAACCCCATTAGTTATTAATTGCTTTATTTTAATAGATTAGTTAAATTTACTTTAATCAAATCCAAATATATGTGGTTCGACCCTTGCTTCCCAAGCTATTCTACAATAGTCTTGTCCACTTGCAAGGAAATAAATTTAAAATAAGACACGATCAATGCCCATGACCTGAAATGATCCTTCCCAGTTGGGAGAGAGCTTGTTTCTTCCTGGTTTGTTTCTAGTGACCTCAATTTTTCTTAGCACTAGGTCCCCGACTGAAAATGTGCGAGGATTCATTCTTTTGTCATGGTGAGCTTTGGCAACTTCTTGCAGTTGATGGCCTTCGACCTTGCTTTTAACCTTCTTTCTTCAAGGTAATCAAGGTCTAGTTTCCTTGATTCATGGTTTGCTTCTTCGTTAAAGTGGATGACTCTTTCCGTAGGTAGGGCCATTTCTACCGGGGACATGGCCTCGGTCCCATAGGTCAAGGAAAACGGTGTTTTTCCCGTTGAGCCTCAGCAGGAGGTTCTGATAGCCCATAAAAAGACGGGAAGTTCCTCGAGCCAAGCACATTTCTTCTTGGCTAGCCTTCTTTGCAAGGCGTAGAGGATTTGTTTGTTTCCAGCCTCAGCTTGGCCATTTCCTTGTGGATGCGCTACTGAGGACTTCGAATGGCGGACCCTTCTCTCCTCGCAACTTGCTGTGAATCTGCTCGAGAATTACGTGCCATGATCTGACACGATTACCCTTGGTATTCCGTATCTGCACCAGATGTTGTCTCAAATGAAGTCAATGGCCCTTTGTTCGATGATGCTTGCGAGAGGCCTCGTTTCGATCCATTTCGTAAAATAGTCTATTGCTACTTATTTGAATTTGTTTTTGCCCTTTGCTAGAAGAAATGGCCCAATCAGATCTAGGCCCCACATGTTGAACGACCATGCTGCTACTACGAGGGTTTGGGGTGCCGAAGGTAGCTTGGGGATGTCTGCGAATCTTTCTTAACATGGGCCAATAATACCCATGAAAGATGATTACGTCACCAACGTTACGTCGGGTGACTTTCACATACCCTCCCTGGTGTGCCTCGGCGACAACACACCTTAGGAGAGGCTTTGTAAAAGATCTTATGTACAATATACCTCCAATTAATGTGTACTTGGCTAATCTTCTCGTCATGGCCCATGTCTGCTCTCTGTCGTCGGGTAACGTCCCTTGATCGATATATTTTTTGATGTTGTCGATCCAGCATTTTGTGGTTTGTTCCGCCGTCATTATTTTTTCTTTATCAATGGCCAGGGTGTTTAGGATTTTGATCCATGTTTCAAGAGGAAGCTCGCCGAGTTCGCTTGTGGCTATTTTGGAGAGATAATCAGCTTTTCCGTTCTCGGCCCTTCCTATTTGTTCCAATTCCCAGTATTCGAATCGGGTAAGGATAATTAGGGAAAGCTCTTTGTATTTGTCCATTGTTGGATGATTAACCCCATACTCTCCTTAAATTTGCTTCATGACGAGCTGGGAGTCGCTGAAGGTCAAGGTTTGGGTTGATCCCATTTTAACAGCTAACTCAACACCTGTTATTAGTGTTTCGTACTCGGCAACATTATTTGATGTTGGAAAGTTCAGTTTGAGTGCTTTACTGATCTCGTTCCCCTCTGGTGCCGTAAGTAAGATGCCTGCTCTATTTCCATTTTTGTTTGATGACCCATCTACGAATAATGTCCAGGGCCGAGCTGGTCTTTTTCGACGAGCCAGCTCTTGCCTGGGCACTTGCTCGATCATTGAGGGCTCAGAGTTTGGTGATGGGATTTTCTCTTCTACCGAGTTAAAGGAGGTTTTTGCGATGAAGTCTGTTATGATTTGAGCTTTGATTGATTTTCTCGGAAGGTAGGTGATTGCATACTCTGTCAATTCGACGGCCCATCTCATCATCCTCCCTGCAACATATGTTCTGTGCATGATCCTTCGTAATGGTAAGTCGGTGTATACCCCGATCTCATGTGCTTTGAAGTATGGCTTCAGCTTTCTCGTTGTCATGATTAAGGCGAGTATCACTTTCTCTACTTTCATATACCTCGTCTCGACCCCCAAGAGTACATGGGACACATAGTAGATAGGTCTTTGATGTGTCCCTTCTTCTCGTAGTAAGACCAATGTTATGGTTGTGTCCGTAGCCACTAGCCGAGAGATAAACGTAGAGTCTCTCTCTCGATACGGGGCTGCTGAGCACGGGTAGGCTGCCGAGGTACTTTTTGAGCTTGGTAAAGGCGAGGTCACATTCCTCGCTCCACGTGAATTTCTTTGCCCCTCTTAAAATTTTGAAGAAGGGGAGACTTTTTTCTGCCGATCTTGAGAAGAACCTTCCTATGGTCACAATTCTCCCGTTCAACTGTTGTACTTACTTAATGCACGCTGGTGCTTTCATTTCGGTCAATGCTTTAATCTTTTCAGGGTTTGCTTCTATTCCTCGTTCGTTCACCATATACCCTAGAAATTTTCCTACTTTTACGCCAAAGGTGCATTTGGCGGGGTTCAGCTTCATTTTGTTTTTTTTTAAGGTTTGTGAACGTTTCCCTGAAGTCATCGACGTGACTGGATTCCTTTGTTTTGATCACCATATCATCTATGTAGACCTCGACGTTTCTTCCCAATTTATTCCCAAAAACCTTGTTCACCATTCGCTGGTAGGTGGCGCTTGCATTTTTTAAGCCGAATGACATCATGTTGTAGCAGTAGAGAGCACCTGCTGCTTAAAAGGTCATGTTTCCTTGGTCATCTTTCCACATTCTAATCTGAGGGTACCCTGAATATGCGTCCACAAAGCTCAAGATTTTGTAGCCCGAGATGGAATCAACCAATTGGTTTATCCTCGGCAGTGGGTACCAGTCGTTTGGGCATGCCTTATTCAGATTGTTGAAATCGACGCACATTCTCCACTATCCGTTATTCTTTTTCACCATCACTACATTTGCAATCCACGTGGGGTAATGGATTTACCTTATGATTTCGGCTTGTAACAGTTTGACTATCTCTTCCTTGATTGTTTCTTGCTTTTCGGGGGAGAAGTACTTCGGCCTTTGCTGGATGGGTGCAAATGTTGGGTCGATGCTGAGTCGATGGACTGTTACTTCCTCGACTATACCCTCCATGTCATCCGTTTTCCAAGCGAAGATGTCCGTATTATTTCTTAGGAATTCTATTATCGTTCTTCACTCCTCGGCTGCTATCTCCATCCCCACCTTGATCTTTTGATCGGGGTAGTTGAAGTTAATGATGACTTCTACAACGTCCTCCAAAGGCTGTAGTACGGGGTGATCTCTTATATCAAGGCTGGCGATTTCTCTTTTTTCGCCCTCGATAGTAGGAGATCCCTTTGCGTGGTGCGGGTTCCTCTCTCTGGCCTGCCTTGATTGCTATTGGGTGGAGCTTTCCCCGTCGAGTCCTCGAGCTCGCTTGACAGAATGCTCGTCTTCTTTTCCTTCGGCCTCTTCTGGTCTCTTTATTCTTTTTTTCGTCTCTATTTTCTCATTTATGAGGTACTCAAACGTTGTTCTTGCATCATTTTTGAGGACTCCTACTCAACTCGAGGTCATGTATTTGACCCTTTGGTGTGCCATGGAGGCGACCATTCGGAACTTTTCTTGGGACGGTGTGCCGAGGATGGCATTATATGGTGATGGGAGGTCAAGGACTAGGAAGGTGATTTCTTCTCTTCTTGCAGTGTCTCCTTCGACTAGGTCAACTTTGAGAGCCACGGTGCCTTTTGCTGACACTTTATAGCCCGTGAATCCTTCCAATTGGATTTAGATTGGAGTGAGATGAGAATTGCCGAGCCCTAATGCTAGAAAGCATTTGTAGGACATCACGTCTCTTCCTGCACCCGTGTCCACCAGCACTTTTTTAACGAGGCTATTGTGGATCCCAATCTGTAAGGTTAATGGCTGCTGCCGAGATGTTGTATTAACGGCTAGTTCAGTGTCTCTGAACACTATTTCATGCTCAATGACCCCTTCCATCATGCTGTTGACTGAGTGGTTCAAGCTATTGATAGTGTTTTTTAATTACGCGATACTCTAAGCCTCTTCTCGGATGGTGTTGACCATTGGTCTGTCATTTGGCTGGCGATTGTCGCCCCCCAAAGCCCTCGGTCCGGGGGCGCGATTGTTTTGCTCTCTTGCTTCGAATCTTCGATCTCCCTCGTTGATGACCCGTTGTATAGCTCTTTTAAGTTGGATGCATTCCACCGTTAAGTGGTCGACTTCATTATGGAAGACACATCTTTTTTTTGGATTTCGGGTTTCGAGGGGTGACTTCATGGGGTAGGGCGGTCGTATTTTGTTTTCCGATAGGAGAACATTCGTGATGTGTTCTCTTGATGCATTGAGAAAGGTAAAGTCTTCCAACTCGTTGTCCCGTCTTGGGCCCCTGATTTCACTGGTGAATTTCCCACCTCGTTCTTCCTCATTTTTCCTTGCAAGGTGGATCTCGGCCTGCCGGGCCCTTCCTTGGTCTTTGCCTTTATAACCTTTGTTTGAGGTGGATGGCTGTTCGGTGGCGTTAGTTACACCTGAAGATGACGTGACTGGACGAAGGTTTGCTGCGGTCATGGGTTACTCGCCATCCAGTAAGGCCACTCTCTGGGCTGCTAGGAGCATCTCCCCAATTTTGTCCCGAGGTCTCATAAGTAGCTCGGTCCTGTAGTTTCCTCGTTGAGGCCTGTTCCGAAGCACATTCTTACCGAGGTATCAGGGATATCCGGTATTTGATCTAGGACTTCCTTGAATCTGGACATGTATGAGAGTACTGTTTCTCCGGGCTCTTTCTTCATGCTGCACAAGTCTGTTTTGCTTTTGGGGAGGGCACCCGCCGAGGCGAACTTTTTCAAGAAGGCCCCTTTAAAGTCATCCTAACAGGTGATGGAATCATGGGCTAGCCCATTGTACCACTGTTGGGTCTGCTTTTTTAGAGTCCTTGTAAAGACTAAGCACCATATGTCATCGAGCCTTGTTGCGATGATCATGGGCTTATCACCTTGTGCCGAACCTATTGCTGGTGACGGTGTCCCGTTTGCCCCTACATTCACTTGAGCTTCTTCGAACTCTTCTTCGACTGTATCTTTTACTGAGGATTCCAGGCGGGTCTCTTTTGCGAGCTGGCGGGAAGGGGTGTGGTGATTTAGAGGGACCTTTATTGGTCGAGGCATGTGCCCACGGCTGAGATTCTCCTTCCTCGCTGTGAGCCGGTTGATTTTTCATCTCGGGGGGGAACCTCAAACGAGAATGAATGATCATTCTTGAACCCTCGGCGTTAACCATGTTTCCAAGCCTTGACTTGACGTTAGTGGTAAACCTTGCCTTCTTTGGTTTCGTTGTTCCACCTTTTGCCAAACTGAGTTGGAGCGGGCTTGTGTGCTATGAACATTGATTGTGGGTTCTGGATCAGGGACTCGGATCACCTTCGTAGCTCGTGCATCCTGGCCTCGTCCTCCTGTATTTTGGTGAAGAGGGTTCGTTGGTATACCCAATATGCGTATTCTTTGTCTATTTGTTCTTGAGTCATAGGGTTTTTTGGTTTAGTAGGGGGTTGTTCCTCCTCCCCATTGGGTTTTGAGGACTCGATGTCCATAAAGTGACCATCCTTGAGGTCACCCTCTTGTACTTTGTTCTTTTCGTTGGAGATTCGTCTCGCCATTGCTAGTCTCCTCTGAGCCCTTGCTAACACTTCGGGTACCGAGGGGTCAGAGTCTTGCCTCATAGAGAGAGCATGGCCCTTCTAGCCTCTTCACTCGTTGTGCCCCACGGGCTCTTTTTCTTGATGATTTGACGTAGCAGGCGTGACATTTTTAGAGGCATGTTTCTTGGATTTCACCATCTTTGTTTGTTCAAGGACAGAGTGTGGCTGAGAAACTTGCGTTTCCCGGCAACGGAACCAAACTGATCACGCAAAAATCGTGGTGAGCTTGTCGTTTTGTCCAGGTAAGAAGCAAAGTTGACGATGTTGTCCGTTTGGCTGAGTTTATGACTGATAACCTGGACAAGAAAAAACAAACGCCATTTAGGAGTCGAGAGTGCCCCGACTAAAACCCTCCGGCGTGAGAGTAAGATCACTGGTGTGGTGTGCAATAAATGTGTAATAAATATGACTGTTTGTGTTTTAGATCCAGATAAGTAAATGTGATAAGCGTAATAGTATATCTGAAAATGGTTTGGCCTAAAACAGTCGAGAATGTCTCATATTTATACATGAATGGTCGTATGAGGTGGCGTCCTTTAATTGGGGAGCATATTGCGGCTGGTAATAAATGGTCTGTAGCCATGTCACGGATGATTGGACTGGGCGTTGTCGGGGAGTTGTTGATTGCATGTGTCAGTTCCTTCGGGCCTTGGGAGGCTTCTTGTTAGGATGTTTGATCATTGACTGTTGCTGAAGCCGAGCTGATTGAGTTAGGAGGTAGTGGCTCTCGACTGTTCTTATTTCGGCTTCACCGTACTTTTAAGTGTATCTGTCGAACTTACCTTCACTCGACTGCCAGGCTACCTCCCCCTTGGTAGTTTTATCATGAGTGGGTCCTGTAGTGGGGTTGAGGGTGATTTCCGAGGTTTCGTCCTTTCAATGCCATTTTCGAAATTTAAGGAAAAGCTTCATGTCATCATCTTGACAATTATCAACCGGTCCATGGATGATGCGTTGGTTTTTTTTTTCTTTTTCCCTTTATATTCTCTTTTAACTTATCACTATGTTTTAAATGATTTTTTGTTCAAAAAAGTTTATTAATGCAATTAACATTTAATGATTTTTTCTTTTATATTCTCTTGCATATATTTTTTATAAAACGGATTTTCTTATTAATAAAAATGTTTTTTTCGAAAGATAATATTAAAAAATGTAATATAATTTATTTGTAGGACATAATGTATTTTTTTTTAATAAATATTTATGTTTTAAAAAGATGAAAATAAATATATATTATAAAAAAATAAAATATTTAATAGTGGATCATTTATAGTTTATGTATAGGAGAAAATATGATGGTGACGGGATGCGGATAAACTTTATAAAATATTTATGATTATGGATGTGGAGAATAATAATGTTTGCACTGTGCATCCTATCCTAGGTGCTTTTGTAAAAGCAGAAAATCATCAAATCTATAAATAAATAAATAAATAAAACGAGGTATAATGTATGAAGTTGGTAGGTGGGGATTACGGAATATATAAAAATGACCAAAATAAAAGAATAAATCACGTGTTAATAATAACCGTAAATTTTATTTTTATTTATACAGACAAGAAGACAACTCCACCAAGTACCAACTTCAACTTGCTTTCCCTCAAATCGGGATTCAAACTGTTTATATAATAACTTTCCCCCAAAAAAAAATTCTTGCCCTCTCTCTCTCTCTCTCTCTCTCTCTCTCAACAAACATGGCCTCAACATTTTCGTGTTCTGCAAAATCCAGCAATCTACCCCCTCCTTTGACTTGTAATCCTTCTTCTTCTTCTTCTTCTTCTTCTTCATCCAACAAATCATCTAATCTCTCATTCCTAACCTCCTCCAATTCCATTTCCCCCAAACTCTCTCTCCTCAATTCTCATTCCCATTTCCAACATTCTCTTCCTCGATCCCAATCCCTTGTTGTCACCAATGTCCTCAAAACCGTTGATTCTCCCACTTCCAATACCCGAGATCTCGAGTCCGTTTTCTCCACTTCCAAGCCAACCATTCTCGTCTCCGAGAAGCTCGGAGAAGCCGGTCTCGACCTCCTTCGCACCTTCGGCAACGTTGATTGTTCCTACAACCTTTCCCCTGAGGATCTCTGCTCTAAGATCTCTCTCTGTGATGCCTTGATCGTTAGGAGTGGGACCAAGGTCAACCGTCAGGTCTTCGAGGCTGCCAAAGGCCGCTTGAAGGTCGTCGGAAGAGCTGGTGTCGGCATCGATAATGTGGATCTGCAGGCCGCCACCGAGTTTGGATGCCTCGTTGTCAATGCTCCCACCGCCAACACCATTGCCGCCGCCGAGCATGGCATCGCCTTGCTGGCTTCCATGGCTCGTAATGTTGCCCAGTCCGACGCTTCCATGAAAGCTGGTACTCGCTTCCCTAGCCTTTTTATTTTTTATTTTAATTGTTCATTATTCGTAGATCTGTTCGTATGCTGTTTATTTTTTTGGTGGGTGGATTCAAGATTAACGGTATATGGTTGGTGGCGGATCTATCTGATTTTAATTGATGAATTAAAAGCTTGATTAACTGGAGTGGAGATCCATGATTGCGAGTTAACTTGTCAGATTTGGTTGTATTTTGTCTTCACTCATCAGGTTCAGGTCCTGATGAGGGATGACGACTAATATTTTTCGGGACTATCTCTTCCCCGAATGCTAGGTACAGAACAAGTAGTTGATGACCCATAAATATAATACTCCCTCCCAATTAGAAATTTACACACAAATTTTTTTTTAAAAAAGCTTAAAAATAGAATGATGTACTATTATTTAAGTACAGTTATTATTAACAAATTGCATGATTATTTTTCTTTTTCCTCATACCCTCCTTTTTTAAATCATTATACTTTTTCTTCTAGTTTGAATAACATCATTTATTTTGGGACTATAATCTTTTGGTTAGTGATTTCCTTTTTGATTCCTTAATCCTCCATCAAACAGCCCACATACGCACAAACGAAGGAAGTTGCATGACCAACCATAATATTTGATCATTTCAAGTGATTTGTGTAATACCCCTAACCCACGCCCGTTAAATGTTGGCCCATGCATGTATTCCCTTATAAGTGGCCACCACTACCACCAAGTACCAACTGCGAACAAAAAATATTTTTAATTAAATAATATTCAAGCAAAATGAATAAATAAATCAAAATAAAAAAAAATTAAGAAAAGTAATGTATCCGGTAACTACTTAAATATAAATATAAATATATCATTTTATTGGTGATTTTGAAAAATTTTATATATACAACCTTTGTCAAAAAACAACTTAGGCGAGTCATCATTTCAAAAATATATAGTTGTAAGGAGGGTGGTAAGAATACTTATAAGGATAACATTATTCTCAGTATTAATATCTTCAAGCCTGAACGATTTGTTACTCTAGAAACTGCGACATACAACAACATGACTGAATACTGGCTTCTTCAAGAAGAATCCTACCTATGAAAGTGATTGATCTTGACTTTTGTTAATTGTGATACTACCAATGTAAATTATCTTCTCTAGAAACTTGAAAGGCAACCTCACATCTGATGGAGACAATGACATTCTTGAAACATTGCTTCCATTCGAAAAATTTACTTCAAGAACGTGATTCTCAAGCATGGTAATGATTAGTTTTGTTCTATTGCACAACTCTGCAACTGGGTCAATGTTTCTCAACAACATCACCGAAACACCAACCTTAAGTGTTAATTCATGGTTAGGCAATCCTAAACACTTCATACTATTAAAAAACTCTGTAAAATGAATGTCTTCAAATAAACTTGTGGTGTTCTCTGCCCTACACATAGAATCTGAACTCAAATAAGTTCTTCCTTCTAAGCGATTGTTAGAAATCATATACTCATTCAACAACATCAAGAATTGGGGCAAGTATAGCTCTTCCTTGCAAATGTGACACGTCATAAAATACTCCAAAAATGACATATATATACTTTCAACAATTTACTGGATCATATATTTGATGCATTAACCAAAAGACCATTTGGAACTTCTATTGTTGCAACACCATTTTCACCACCACATGTACCGTCGTCGATACTTAAAATCCACTCAGAAAATGCCTTCAACATGAGACCGCATTCGTCATTGCCAAGAGCTTGTAGTCTCATGTTTTTTGCAAGCCTCAAAACTTTGCAATGCGTCCATAAATTGTACAATTTGTAATCATGTAACAAAAAACATGTTGAGTTCTTTCAAAGGGTCATTATGGTGATACTGTTTTTTATTCCAAGAATGTCACGGACATTATCTCATCGTAGAATTTCATTCAAATTCCAGATAAGACAGTTTTCTCTCATGGTGTTTTACGCAATGTTTATATATAAAAGTTAGAGTTGTCTAATGTATGACTTCTTTTGAAACAAACTGTTTATATAGATGTGATGGAAAATAAAATGTTGAGACATTTGATTGCATAAGCCCGATGAAAAAAAACGAAGGCAAATGCCAGAATCTTAGTCCCAAATCATTATTGGCAACGTACAACATCGTAAACACTATCAATTGAGTGTACCAGAGACTCTAATTGGTTGCCTTCCACAAAAACAAATAAATAAAAATCTACAAATTAATTTATTTAAGGAACTTTAAGCAGATCAAGAAAAAAAGGATTATAAAAGCTCAAATCAAAGGCTCAGAAGTTTATGGTAGGCCTAGTTGATCAGGTGCTTAGTGGATCAGTTCATGAACCATGCATAACGAACATGGCTTATGGTAGGCTTAGTTTATCAAGTGCTTAATGGACCAGCGCGTGAGCCATGAATAGCGAATGAGATGCTTAGTGGACCAGTGTGGGCCATGCATAGCGAGCGGGGCTCATGATAGGCCCAGTTGACCAAGTGCTAAGTGGACATTTGGGTGGGCTGAACACATTGCCCGGTAGCCCAATTGATCAGGTGCTTAGTGGGCCATGCATAGTGTATTGGGCTTTCAAGCTTAGTTCGTTTTAGGTGGGCTTGTGATAGGCCTAGCTGACCTGATGCTTAGTGGGCCATGCGTAAGACTGGGTTTTCGGGCTTGTGCTCAGGTTTGTTGCAATTTGTTTTTCGGACATTGCAGTCCCAAAGCTTAAGGAGGTGAGTACATACTTAAATGTCATGCTTTAACATTGGCACTACTACACCATCGCCAAATTCAGATTTCCCTACAACTTAGGGATTTTATGGCCAGTAGGCATAGATCTTAATTTGAGATGTACGAGAGTTGCCCCATTATCACAGACGATGGAATGGTTACATATTTGATTGATATTAATAGGAGCTTCCTTGTGTGTTTCAGTCATAGTCTCCCTGGGAAACTAATAAATCCCATCTCAACTACTTGGATAAGTGCACTATACAGTTTGATTTTCATTTTTTCATTTTCCTCTTCTAGTAAACACTTCAATGATCTTTTACAGGTAAATGGCAGCGTAACAAGTATGTAGGAGTTTCTCTGGTGGGGAAAACTTTAGCAATTATGGGATTTGGGAAAGTTGGATCTGAAGTTGCGAGACGTGCAAAAGGCCTTGGTATGCATGTCATTGCACATGATCCATATGCCCCAGCTGATAGAGCACGAGCTATTGGCGTGGATTTGGTCTCGTTTGATCAGGCTGTTTCCACTGCGAATTTTATTTCACTCCATATGCCGCTCACACCTACTACCAACAAAATATTCAGTGACCAAACTTTTGCTAAGATGAAAAAAGGAGTACGCATCATCAATGTTGCCCGAGGTGGAGTAATTGATGAGGATGCCTTAGTGAGGGCTCTTGATAGTGGAGTAGTTGCTCAGGTATGCTTCTTTGGTCCATGCCATGGTACTGTTTGTCCTTCTTTTTGATCAGTTTAACCTTGGTTCAGTATTACTTTTAAAATGTCTAAAATATACTTTAGATGGCTCCATTGTAGACAATGCAGTTCTATTGTCCATTGCTAACAAATAAAGAGTTTGTAATACTTTCTTGATGATGTAACAGGCAGCCCTAGACGTGTTCACAGTGGAGCCTCCTCCTACGGATAGCAAGTTGGTGCAGCATGAGAATGTTACTGTCACACCTCATCTTGGAGCTAGCACAATAGAAGCACAGGTATGAATTTTCGTAGAGAAAATTTACAAGATTTATATGGTACTTGATCTCCTGTGTGTCTTCAGTTTTGATATGTGACTCACATTGTCTATGTAAACTAAAATATCAGGAAGGTGTAGCTGTTGAAATAGCAGAGGCTGTAGTTGGAGCCCTCAAAGGCGAACTTTCTGCAACTGCTGTCAATGCTCCCATGGTCCCTGCCGAGGTAAATTATTGTTCTGGAAATGTAAATGTAAATGTAAGAACCTTTTAGCTCTAGTAGTAAACAAGGGATGGTAGTTTAAATCTTGTTCTCTCAGGTTCTATCAGAGTTGGCTCCTTACGTTGTGCTCGCTGAGAAGCTGGGTAGACTAGCTGTGCAGTTAGTGGCTGGAGGAAGTGGAATTAAATCTGTGAAGGTAGTTTACCGTTCAGCCCGTGACCCAGATGACTTGGACACAAGACTTCTCAGGGCAATGATCACAAAAGGCATCATTGAGCCGATATCAGATACATTTATAAACCTAGTGAATGCGGATTTCACTGCAAAACAGAAAGGTCTCCGGATTACTGAGGAACGAGTGTTCGTTGACTCATCTGTGGACTACCCTGTTGACTCAATTCAGGTAAAGATAAGCCACGTAGACTCAAAATTTGCGAGTGCTTTATCAGAGGGTGGAGATATTAGCGTTGAGGGTAGAGTGAAATATGGGATACCCCACTTGACAAGAGTGGGGTCGTTTAGTGTCGATGTAAGCATGGAAGGTAACCTCATACTCTGTCGTCAAGTAGACCAGCCGGGGATGATCGGACAGGTTGGAAACATTCTTGGGGAATGTAATGTGAATGTGAGTTTTATGAGTGTGGGAAGGACTGTGAAGAGGAAGAAGGCCATCATGGCAATAGGTGTGGATGAAGAACCAGATAAGGATACCCTCAATAAAATTGGTAAAGTATCTGAGGTTGAAGAGTTTGTTTTCCTCAATTTGTAGAGAATGTTATGCACTTGTGACAATTCAAAAGAAAGATATATCATCACAAAGAAGAAGCATGAAGGATTTTGATTTTTGATTTTTGATTTTTCTTTTATTAGGAAAAGGCCCTTATGTATTCCGGCCTGGTAGTTGAGAATAAAGTTTGGGCCAGTTATTAGCGGCTAAGCCTGTGGGTGCTTAGGCTTGAATGAAGATAGTTGCCCAGCCCAGCCCAGCCCAGCCCAGCCCGTCTCTCTAAAGAAATAGGGGAAGGGAGTATTATATATATATATATACAGATTAGTACTAGTATACATGAAGAAATTTGGCATTGTGCTTAATTAGGTTATCACCTGATATGTTATGTAAGCATGGAAAGTGGTTGTTGTACACGTGTACTATTATTATTGGTTGTATCAATGACAATGATTTTGTATGGTGTTAACTTGAACGAGTTTACTTCTAAATTTTCAACTCATCTCATCTACTATTACTTTCTTTGACTTTTGAGTTTTGACTCGGCCGGAGGATAGTTTTAGTTGGATTCTCCCTTGGGTATTTATTTAATAATAATAATAATAATAATAATAATAATAATGCTTTACTCTCTTTAACTCATATATTTCAACAAGTTTTTCTTTTCCTAATAAGGTACAGGCAAATTATGTCACAATTTAAATGTTTTATTATTATGTTTTTGCAACAAATGTGGTAATAGGAAAATTTCTACTGTATTTAGTATACAAGAATTTCAAGGTTTAGATGAGGAACATAGTTAAATACGAACACGCGCCAAAACCATATTTTATATTTTATATTATATATTTTATATTTTATATTTTATATTTTATATTTTATATTTTATATTATATATATAATGTTAGAAAACCAATTAAACATTATTAATATTTGTTTAATGTGTAGTTTTTTAAAGTTGTGTATGTGCTTATAATTAAAGTTGAAAAGTAAGGAAAGTGATAAAAGTGATGTTTCTAAAAAGGTAAGTTTAAAGTGACAATTATTTTAACAAACGAAAAAATGAAAAAGCGATAATTTATATTGGTTTAATATGAGGAATATATAATGTTAGAAATACCAAATGAGTAACAAATTCTATGTACAAAATGATGTTAAGTCTTATGTCGCTTCATTTCGTACCCACTTGGTAGCTCTATCATTTGTCATAGCATACGTATCTTTTAGTATTATAAAGCAGTAGGGCTTCAAACGAATCTTGTCCAAACTACTTCTAATCATAATTAATAATTATCACATGAAAATTAACTATTATTGGGTTTTAAATGGGTTACCCAATAATAAAATGGATAAATGTGGGTTTTAACATGGTTATCCATTTGGTTACCCATTAATGCTTAAACCACCGCCTCTGGCCGCCATCAGAGGCCACCTTCTCTGGATGCTGCCTTCGGTCACTCTCTCTGGATGCTTGATGAGCCCAAAATTTCTACGAATTTTCCTTTCAATTTCCTTTTATTTTGTGCTATTATGAGTTAAATGTCTTGAAAATATTATTATTTGTGTATTTGTGCTCTAATGTAGGTTTTCAAGGTTTAATCGAGCATTTATGGCGTTTAGCACGAAGTTCAAGGCTATTCATGGTTGTAAAGTTGAGTTACAAATCATTCGGTCAAAATCCGTTAAATCTGTTAAGCGTTCCAAGGCAAATCAACGCTAACGGAGGCTAACTGGGCTAATGGAGAACTTAAATGATTACCTGGAGGGGGAACGACCCTCAGCGCACAACCACGAATCCCTAGGGGCACTGGGGTAAACGTCAAAACTACAGGGGAGGCCAGCTCCAACCCTATATTCTCCTTGCCTTTTGCCTTATCAATCCTTCAGCCGCACCACATGTCACATCTTGGAAGCCCCCGCCTTATCTCCTGACTCGCATCCTCTGAAGCGGATCCAAGCCAGTCTGACTTGTTCCGGCCCACGCACCCGCATTGTCAGCACACTCCCTCACTTATTTTCAGCCCGCTTTCACCTCGGTTGACCTGCGATCCATCAACCTGTGTGCACATCTCTCCCAGTCGGCCCAGCCTCCATTTTCCTTCCAAAATTGCCCTTAAAACCACATTGCCTTCCCTAAAACGCCCCTGCCATTATTGATCTCTCAAAGCTCTTCTCATTTAAATATCGGTTTAAATCTTAATTTGGTCTCCCTACTTTCGGCCAAAATTCATTAAGCTCACTCTACTTTTTTTCCTCAATTTAATCACTATACTTTCACATAATTAGCACATTCATCACTCCATCCATATATTTGGATAGAAAGTTTAATTTTTTTAGGAAAATCAAAAAATACCCTTACTAAATTTGAGGGTTTTGAGGGTCTCCTTCTCCTCTCAAACATAATTTCTTATTGTGTGGCTTGAATTTGTCAACTCACCTTTCAAAGGTAAGGGACATTATTGTCTTTTCAAAGATTATCATCCAACTTAACTAACGGAAATGACTCTAGTGACCTTATTAACTTTTGAAGCCAAGTAGAGTGATTAAATTGAAGAAAAAAAAAATTAAATTGAGCTTAATGAATTTTAGCCGAAAATAGGGTGACCAAATTAAGATTTAAATCTTAAATATCCCAGTCGGCCTTAATTAGATAAAAAAAAAAAAAGCCCCCATTTTGAGACCTAAGTCTCAAAATGGGGCACGAGCCCCATTTTTGCCCAAATTTATTCCTTGCCTCCAACAATTGATCAAGAATGAAGGTTTGGAACATCAAATCAAGGGCCAAGGAGATCTTTTGAAAGAGATTTCAACCTCATATTCGCACATCATTTGGTTTAATTCTTCCAACTTATATCTCGAGATATTTATTGTATGTTCTTAGGTTGAATAACTTGTAATTATTAAATTGGTTTGTGCTTTTAATTGATTGACCATTAATTAAATTATTTTAGAAATGTTTAAGATCCGCGAGAGCTGCCTTTACTTTTCGGACCAATCAATTTAATAGTTGATGTTTTTGTAACACATACTGATAATCATTTGTGAGATCGTGCGTAGATAGCAATTGGATGCTTGTTTTGACATACGACTATTTTCTCGTACATTATAAGATGTGAAAGCCCGTACAAAGAATTGTAGCTAGATTTGCTATTAAATGTGAGTGCCCATAGTAAATATTAAAATGCGTCCAACTACCAAAACTTGAGTTAAAGAAAAGTAAAAATATGATTAAAATTAGACACTGGTTAGACTAGAAATATTGCACTCCTATATTTTTAATTTTGATTTGTTGTTATCAAATCACATCCGTGTTAGTTTAAATTTAATTGTTTTCCTTAGTTGTTTTTATTTTTAGTTTTTAATTCATTTTCATTTCACTCAAATATAATTGGTTAGCCTAATTTTGTACTTAGTTGGAGTTAGAATTACGTGCATTATCTGTGAGATCGATAACTCGTACTTTTGTATACTTTATTACTTGATACAGTCGAGTATTCTTACCCGAATTACGTTGTGCGCACATCAATGCCACCAACCATTGTCGGTGTTTGGCCACCATGACCCATATGCTATTAATTTTTTTATTAAAAAAAAAAAAGTACTTCCTCGTTCCTAAATAATCGTTCTCTTTGATCCAGTACACCATTTAAAAAAGATAATTGGCTTTATTATAAATTTTGGTATAATTTATGGTTTCCTTTAATCACCTTGTGCATGTAGCCTTAATTTAAGTAGGTAAAAAACTAAGAATAAAGTGATGAAAATATTTTTCTAAAACAAGTCATCTCTTGACCTAAAAGGAAGGCAAAAGATCCATTTACAGGTCTTGCTTATTAGACTTCCTTTTTCTCAAAAGAAAATTTTGAAAGAAGACAAAAAAGAAATAAAGACAATTATTTAGAAATGTATAGAGTAATATATATATATATATATATATATATATATATATATATATATAAACTTGTAATCATAAAAAGTGTTGATTATGATGAATGTATTTATAATTCTGTTTGATTAAAAAATATTTGGTTGCTATTTATAATTATAATGAAATAATTTTTAATTTACAAATTTATTTTTGTATTTTGAAAGGAATTGCATCAACCTACCGTGGAGTACTTTAATGCATAAAGTGTTGTATGAGATACCAACTTCAAACATTTTCTAAATAAATTTATTTATATTTTTAATTTAAAAGATAATCAATTTTATATTCATATAATATCTATTTATTAATGGATATAATTTAGTATTATCCAATTATACTCATTAATGCTTAATGGCTCTTATCGAATAAAACCAAAAACTACCTATTACCTTCTTTGTCTAGTTAATGATTGTATTCAAAGAGGTGGTCTTCTGTAAGATCGTCTTACGGATAGTTATCAGTGAAACAGATCTATCCAGATTAAATAGAGCAAAATTCAGAAATCTCAATGCAACCCCTTAATTTTTAAAAATTACAGTGTCACCCCTCATGTTTATATATGCTGAGTGTTACTTTTTACTATTAACAGTGTCACTTTATAGTATAAAATATGTCACTTTTGGCCTTAGAAGTATCACTTTGCATTTTTAATGTAAATTATATTTTTTTTCCTTAAAAAGTGTTACTTTTTGGGCTTAAATGTATCACTTTATCTTAAATGTGTTACTTTCACTTTGAAAAGTGTTTCAGTTTTTTTATAAATAAAAATCATTACGTTTGACATTAAAGTGTTATTTTATAATATTAAAAATGTCATGTTTTAGCATTAAATGTGTTACTTTTGACCGTACAATTGTCATTTTACCTTATAAATAAAAATCGTTGTTATTGACTTTAAAAGTGTCACTTTTTAGAATTGAAAATGTCACGTTTCAGTATTAAATATGTCACTTTTGGCAATCAACGTTAGTTTTAAAGTGACGTTTTTTAGTATTAAATGTGTCACTTTTTAGTATTAAATATATCACTATTTAATATTAAATGTGTCACTTTTTAATATTAAATATATCACTTTTTAGTATTAAATGTGTCATTTTTTAGTATTAACAGTGTCACTTTTTAGTATTAAATGTGTCACTTTTTAGTATTAAGAGTGTCACTTTTTAGTGTTAAATGTATCACTTTTTAGTATTAACTATTAAGAGTGTCACTTTTTACTATTAAGAGTGTCACTTTTTAGTATTAAGAATGTCACTTTTTAGTATTAAGAGTATTACTTTGTATTTTAATGAGAATTATAATAAATTTATCTTTATAGTGTCACTTTCAACTTTAAAATGTGTCACTTTTGCCTTTTTAATGTGTCACGTTTGATTTTAAATGTGTCATTCAGCATTTCGTTAAAGTCCATTAGGGTCCGTCAAGTATCCCAAGGCAATTGATGCTAACGGAAGGCTAACGGAGCTGATAAAGGATTAAACTGTAAGGCGTGGGAAACATAAGAATTTCAGCGGCAAACTTTGAAAATACAGGAACACCAAAGCAAAATGATACACTGGCAGGAATTGAACTCAACAGCACTGCCCACAAATTTCCAAACCATAAGAGTCTCGTTGTGAACCATCTAGACCGATTTAATTTTATGATTTCTTGTAGCATATTATTTATTTATTATGACCCGTAAATTTCTAAATGAGGGTCCATCTTACGGATTTAGAATCCGTAAGACCATCCTACACAAGTTTTTGTCTTATCCAAACTACCTATTAACTTTATAGGGTACCAGCCCCTCCTACTCCTTTATATAAATTTCTCAAAGCTACCGTAATATAAAGTAAATACCAAAATAAAATTTAAAAAAAAATACAATAAATAGTATAAGTAAAACCATTAGTCTTAAATGTGTTATTTTCACTTTGAAAAGTAACTCATTTTTTTATAAATAAAAATCATTACGTTTGGTATTAAAGTGTTACTTTATAACATTAAAAGTGTCATTAAATATGCTACTTTTGACCCTACACGAGTCATTTTATCTTATAACAACAAATCGTCGTTATTGATCTTAAAATGTCACTTTTTAACATTGAAAGTGTTACGTTTTAATATTAAATGTGTCACTTTTGACAGTCACCGTTAAGTGACACTTTTTAATATTAAATGTGTCACTTTTTAGTATTAAGAGTGTTACTTTGTATTTTAATGAAAATTATAATAAATTTTCCTTTACAATGTTGCTTTTAACATTAAAAATTGTCACTTTTGTATTTTCAATGTGTCACGTCTGACATAGATGTGTCATTTAGTATTTCGTCAAAGTCCGTTATGATCCGTCAAGTATCCCAAGCCAATTGATGCTAATGGATGGCTAACGGAGTTGACAAAAGATTAAACTGCAAGGTGTGAGAAACATAAGAATTTCAGTGACAAACATTGAAAGTGCAAGGGCACCAGAGCAAATAGAGGAACTTAATCAATATCTATATATATATAAAGACAGATGCATCTATAAAAGAAAATATCTCGCCAAAACTTTCTTTCCAAAAATAGAAGGTTTTCTATTTATTAATATAGGTACAACTTTGCATGCTATCGGAAAAAAAAATTTAATGTATCATTACACTTTACACTAATCTATATAAAATGTCCTTTTACATTCCTTGATACTTGTGTCAATCATGCTTGTGAACATCATTCAAATTTCAAAAGTTATATTGTATTGTACATAGGAAATATATATTGTATTCCTTTGCCCAACATATATGGTTTAGCTTTGGCATTTTACTTCAAAAAAAAAAAAAAATCTTCCTTCCCTGTTAAAATACATTGACTTGGTGTTTACCCAGATCTTTTAAAAAATAAATTAAATTCATCTATAAAGTTAGGATCTATATTTATAATTTTATTTTCTTAAAAATAAAGTTATGTACTTCTCATAGATTACATATCCAAAAATTTCAGATCTACATATGTACTTTAAGTAAGCAGGTCTGAAAAATTAGAGGATGTAAAAAATAAATTAACAAAATCGAAATAATTTGTCAATATATAATTTAGTAAAATTCCAACTCTAAAATTGACAAGCTCAAATTATCTAGTTCTATGAAAAAAATTAAAACGGAACTAATTAAAATGTTAAGTCATATATTTTTAGATCTATTTTCTTTTTCTATTAAATAATATTTAATCAGTAAATATATACTTCTTCTGACCCAAAATTATTATTCATCGTTCCCTTTGTGTCCATCCAAAAATTATTGAAATGAAATCTCCATTCGTTTTTAAATTATCGTCATCCTTTCTTTTATGATGGATGTAGTAATGTTAAAGTCTTGAATTATTTGATCCACGTCAAAATCATAGTGTGACTAAATGATCATTTTGGTGTTTGCTTTTTTTTTAATTGAATAATCATATATAAAATTATGTTGTAGAAAATGATTAATTTTCAAAATCTATAATGACTAATCTTATTGTTATATATTTTTAGTTAAGCAGTGTCCCCTAATTTATTCTTTTAATTTTGTATGTATAATTTAGTTGAAAAACATATATGCCGTGCGTTTTACGCTCAGGTACAAACACTAGTTAACAATAACAATAAAAACAATATTTTAATTTGGAACAAACATAAAACATTAGAAAATAACTTATAAAAAGTAAATTATCATAAATAAAACAATCAAACTTCAAAATAAACACAAATAATGGAAGAATAGACAAGACAATCCTCAAGTGTTTCTCATGCTCCTCCCGAGATTTCGAATACACTAAGATGTCATCAATAAAGACTACCACGAAACAATCAAGATAGCTATGAAAGACACGGTTCATCAAGTCCATAAACACCGCTGGTGCATTTGTTAACCCAAACGGCATCACTACAAATTCAAAGTGTTCATATCTAGTGCGAAAAGTCGTCTTTGGAATGTCTTCCTCTCTAACCTTCAATTGATAGTAACCCATCTCAAATCAAGCTTAGAATACACAATAGACCCTTGCAATTGGTCAAAAAGATCATCAATGTGGGGTAGTGGGTATTTATTCTTAATGGTCACCTTATTCAACTCCCGATAATCTATGCATAACCGCAAACTCACATCTTTCTTCCTCACAAATAAGACCGGTGCGCCCCAAGGCGACACACTCGGTTTAATAAAGCCAATTTCTAGGAGTTCTTGCAACTGAATTTTCAACTCCTTTAGCTCCGCGGGCGCCATCCTATATGGTGCCTTAGAAATTGGTGAAGTCCCCGGAATAAGCTCAATACAAAATTCTAGCTCTCTATCGGGTGGCATAGCATGGTCGGTAGAAAATACATCGGGAAACTCACATACTACCGGAACCTCTTCTAATTTCGGCGAAGACTTCTTCTTATCAACAACGCATGCAAGATAACCCGTACACCCTTGAGACAATAATTTTCTAGCCCTTAGAGCAGAAATAAAATGCAAGCCACTCGATGCATGATCACCCACAAATGTAAATTCGCACACACCTAAGCATAGAAAAAGTAACCCGCTTTTTATGGCAGTCAACTAAAGCATGATAAGAACATAACCAGTCCATGCCAAGAATCACATCAAAATCACGTATAGGTAGAACTACCAAGTCCGCATGCAAAGTGTGGTCACCCACCAATACATCACAAGATTTAAACACTTCAGATGCAAGCATATATTCCCCGAGCGGGGTAGACACTTCAAGCAAATATGGCAAAGGTTGAGGCAAAGACACATAAATTCTCAACAAAGTGCGAAGCAACATAAGAATGCGAAGACCACGGATCTATGAGAACTCGAGCCTTATGATCAAATATAGAAAGAGTACCTCCTATCAGTAGACCCCTCGAACCTCGCTGATCAAGAGCAAACACACGGCCCTGCACCTTGGGTTTCCCATCTACACTCCTCTTGGCTCCAGACTGAGCCACATTCACCGGTTGAGCTGCCCCAGCTTTCGGGCACTCCTTCCTAAAATGAGTACCATCTCCACAAAGAGTACACTTTCCTAGCTTCGCCCAACACCAATCAACTGTGTGTCCAGGCTTCTGACAATAACTGCAAGTCATACTCCCACTACGCTGTCCTTGTTGCCCTTGAGATGAAGAAGTATTGTTACCTTGCTTCCCAGACTGTGGCCAACCTTGGCCTCCACCTCTCTATCACGGTTTCCTTGGTATCCCCTTACATTACCTGAATTATTTCCTTGATTAGTGTTACGAGTAGTGCATCGTGCATTACTAGAATTATTCTTGATTCGGTGCTCCTCAATATCCTGCTCCACCTCATACGCTCGATCAACTGCACTCCGATAATCAGTGAGCTTAAGTGCTAGAATTTGCTTCCTAAATTCAGTTCTCAACCTCTTAACAAACTTATGCGTCCTCCGTGCTTGGTAGGAATCAAATACGTGCAATAACGGCTCAATTCGGTGAACTTTGGGAATACTCAGCTCATGCTACCGCTCAAGATCATAAAATTCTTTCTCCCTCTTGTTGCGAACTACATCCGGCACATATTCATTCTTAAACTCCCTTTGAAAATTAGCCCAAGTAATAGGAACTTGTTGCATCTCCCAACTTTCCTTCAACACATTCCACCAATGTTCGGCGGCTCCCTTGAACGTAAATGTCGCTAGCAGGACTCTCTCCTCATCGGTACATCCCAACATAGAAAGTACTTTGATCATCTCTTCCATCCACAACTCGGCCTCCCTAAGTTTCGGCTCCCAAGAAATGTACTAGGCTTCAGCTTAAGGAATCTCTCTAAAAGAGTGGTGTCATTCCTCGGTCTCGGTGGTGGTACAATTTCCTCTGTCGAGGTGGTGGTGGTGGTGCTCCCCGGCTTGACATCCACGGCTGCCTGCCGGAAAATCCATCAACCTACGGTGTAACTACGCCATATCGGACCCACCGGATTACGTGGCGGCGGTACCTCGGCCTCGAGCTCGATCGACCTCTCACGGGCCTACCTCACCACGGCCATTGCCATCCCTAGGATTCTCCATCGAACCCCTACAAGAATTCACTCGGCGTTAGAATCAACACACAAATAACCAACCCACCTAGGCCATGGAACCTATCACGGCCGAGGCTAACCTATAGCTCGTACCAAGTGTGACCCCGACCCGGACCCAATGCGAGATCCCGAGTCGTGCCGTCCAAATAGGCAAGATATACAAGCATGCACAAGTAGGATAATAAAATTCATGTGGCGCAACATCGCATACAAATAACAACTCGGCTACACTTGGCCGAAAATAACTTAAAATAAACAAGTCATTGGCGACATTACAGCCGGAACCCAACATCTACTCCTACAATTTTAACACATGCATATAATATCCTCAACGGCCACAACATGCCGGAGACAACAACAACAATAATATTTTAAAAGAGCTTTAGCGGAAGAAACTGTAGTGAACCATTAACATATAGACAAGCTCGACATATAAGTCGGCATACAAAAGATTATAAGTATTAAGTCATTAAGTTTACTACAACAACAAAAACCCAAAGTCAAGTCTAGGTGACTTGCTTCCCAACGTCCTTGCCAAAATAAAAGTCTAACTACAAATCCCAAAAGAACAACCTTCTAGCTCGAAAGCAACCAACGCGGGTATGGAGAATCTAGCGTGAACCGTCTCCTCGGCTCGGATCTAAGGAAAACAAAACAAACAAATAGGGTAAGTCATAAAGACTTAGTAAGTTACTAAAAATGCATGTTCATGTCATGGCATGGCATTTATCACAATTATGGTACATGATCATCATATAGCACTTAGCACATTATTCACGTAAGTGCGTAAAATAAATCATACAAGTAGGATATGATATAGACACGGCCGCCGTAGCTCTGCAAAAGCAGGTTTGTTAACCCAATATCGTGACTACGATGCTCGTGACTTCGCATCGATATACCGAACTCCGTAGGCTAATAGCGACTGTGGCGCACGTATTGTTACGGAAAGGGGCTACTTCCCATTGCCTACAATGGAGGGTGTGTGAGGTCCCAGTGCGGCGATCCATAGCGAGCACGAATCTCTCAATTCGTGAAGGCGTGCATCGTCCTACCCTGACATAAAAATCAAACCAAATAGTGTCAGCTGGACTTAATGCAATGCACAAGTAGATATTTACTCGTCAAGACCAAATAATGATCGAATTCGACAAGATCGAACTCGACCGACCAAGTAGGGTATTAATCTCTAGGCAAAACACACCTTTGGGCCACTGTACTTTACAAAACATTGCAATTAGGCCACTGAGACTTCAAAATTTTCGGGATGGCCACTGTACCAGACTTATCTTGCACGTTTACCCCTTTTTTGGATGGACGTTAAGTTTGGCCGTTAAATCAGGTTAAATGTCTATTTTACCCTCGTTTTCATATCATCACCGTGACAAAATACTCATCAACACAATCTCGTAAGGCCCCAGAGGCTACGGGACAACGATACCCATTCAAAATTCACCCTCCAAACACCGCCACCATTTCCACCACTTCCAACGCCTCCGAACAAGCGCCCGACGTTGACAGAGTCCCTTACATGACCGCCCGCATCTTCAAGTGTTTCTTTGCTCACAGGGTTGAAGAGTTGCGCCCCTTGTATGCTTCCACCGGCTCGGCCATGCCTTCGCCCAAGTCTGGCTCGATGAGTTCTATGGAAATGGGGTCGATGAGCCCGTTAGGTATTGGGTCAACGCCTCCCTTGTCGCCGGCTATGTCGGCTTCATCGCCTATGGGTGGGAATTTATGGCAGAACAAGGTTAATCTAACACCACCTACATTGCAACTCTCAGGCGATCGTTTGAAGACGGCTTTAAATGCCGGATTTCGAATTGGAGCTAGAATTGCTTGGTTTGGAAAGCATAAGAACTCAAGAGGCGGCAATTGATTGATGATCTTTCAAGCCTTTCATCTTCTCCGTCGATGTGGAATAATGATTACAACAACAACAACAGGTTTGGGGAGATGAAGCCTACTAATCTTGACGATGTTTTTGGATCTCGCGATTCTTCTATGTTGACTCAAATGCAGGGTTTATCACCAAGAGTGTCAACTACGATGACTTCAACAACCCAATTGCAATCCCCGGGGCTTCAAATGCGCGAACTTCGAACCAACTTCGATCAAGCTACCCTTGCACAAATTACTCGTCCCCTTCATCAAATTACTGTCGTCGCCTCTACTTCTACCCCAAATTCACCTACTCTTTTCTATTTATATTAATAATCAGACTGCGGAGGAAGATGCAGATGTAATTTGGGTATCCCGTGAAAAAACTTTGTAAACCCAGATCTGAGTTTTAAAACCCAGATCTGGGTTACTTTGTAACAGGGATGATTCCAGATCTGGGTTACTTTGTAACAGGGATGATTGATAAAGACAAGGGTAAAATAGACATTTAACCTGATTTAACGGCCAAACTTAACGTCCATCCAAAAAAGGGGTAAACGTGCAAGATAAGTCTGGTACAGTGGCCATCCCGAAAATTTTGAAGTCTCAGTGGCCTAATTGCAATGTTTTGTAAAGTACAGTGGCCCAAAGGTGTGTTTTGCCTAATCTCTACAATAAATCATGTCAAGGCAATTAATTGCTCATAACCAAATAATCATAACGTGTTCAAATGCACATAATTAAACTCAACTTAAACTTGAGTAAACCCGACTAAACGGTGTCCAAACTTCGTACGGATTGAAATTAGAGTTCAACATGTTCAAATCTTCCCTAGAGTTGACTCCGTTGAGTCTTTACTAAAAATTCCAAATTTTGGGTAATTGAAGCTATGTGCTTCACAACTCAACCTAGGCCATTTCTAAGTTCATCTAGGTCATAAATTCATCAAGGCATTATAATGTGATTCATATTCATCATAGGTTCCAATTTTGAGGATAGATCACATAACAACTTCACAACATATCATATAGGCTCAAATTAGGGCATTCTCATATAGCACTTCTTCAAGCAACACATATAATACATGTTTCTAACACGTTCACAATCTTAAATAAACAAGATGAAAGAGTATTACAACTTTTACTAAACATAAAATCCTCCTATACATGCTCCTAGCAAGTTCATACTTTCAAAACACAAGAAGAGAGCATAGGAAGCATATATGTGTCCTCATTGACCTCAATCATCATAAGCTTTGTTTCCTTAGGGTCAATGAGAACTAAAACAAAGAAGAAAAGAAGTAACTTACATGTATTCTACACCCAAGAAAGCAAGGAAGAAAACTATTCGGTTGAAAGTGATCTACTCTTCAAGCTCTACACTTCTTATGGAGGTGGCTTGAGCAAATGGGGGATGGATCATGGAGGAAGACCAAGATGAATGCTTCAAGAAGCCATGGGAGAGTCTTGGAGAAGAGTAATCTCGTTTTTGGAGAGTGAGGGAGAGAAATGAGAGTCAAAATCTGCAGATGTGGTGTATATTGGTCTAAAAACTGAGTGGGACAAGTGTCAACACAATGAGGTCTCCTTAAATCTGATTTTTGTGGCTTAAATGATCACTAAAGCCCTCTTAATCCACTCTTAAAACTTGTTAGAGATATTAGGACATAAGTAAGGAGGGTTAGGGAGGTTTAGGTGGGGTTTAGAAAAGGTTTTAGATAGGGGTTTAGGAGCAAAAATCGTGAAACAGCAAAAAAAACAGGTTTCGGGGGACCTTGCGGTTGCATGGTCCCCATACCCTTGCGACCGCATCCTCCCTGGATGCACAATCCCTAAGTTTCTGGTTACCTTGCGGGGGCAAGGTCATTCCACCTTGCGATGGCAAGCCCGGCAGACCCAAAATGGCTCAAAACTCAACCTAAAAGACCCCCAAACACTTAGCCAAATCAAGGGGGTTTCAAACCCCAACAAAAATGTGTTTAAAGCTCAACACAAGCACCCTCAAACAACACCCGAACAATCCAAACGAAGGAGGGAAAGAAGAAGAACTAAACAAGCAATTCAACCGGCGATTAAACAAGCATGCATACATGATTCTAAACATGTTAAGAGCTTCATGAATGACTTATAAATGATTCTAAAACATATATAGACTAAGTAAACATGCTCACAATCAACAAGAAAGCATGAAGGCAAGCACACAATGCACATGCAAGAATCCGGGGTGTTACACCTCATGATTCCGATCTAGAGTATGATTCTATCCGCCGATTAAGTAAATAACTATCAAGAACGAAGTAATCCTTTAACTTTGTTTAAAGTCCCTTTTTTTTAGAAAGGAGAATAGGAATGAAAAAAAAATAGAAAATAGAAAGAGTGGATGTAATTGCACTAGAAAAACCGAGATCTTTGTCTAGTTGTTTTTCGTACTTGAAAACACTAGGTTGAAATATCTATTGATATCGCTACAAGAAACATTTTATTCAAGGATTAAGTTATTACTCAACAAAGAAAAATGCAAATTATTAAAAGATAAGATCAATTCAGAAGCACTTTTTTTTATTAGAAATATAGCAGACAGAATTCCATTGTCTAATTGGGGACCTTACGATAGATTTTGCCTCTATCTATCCTACAAACATATCCAAATAAATAATAGCGAACGGGTCCTTAGATTTATTTGTGACCTTCGAGGAGCCGTATGAGATGAAAATCTCATGTACGGTTTTGTAATAGCGATGGAAACAGTGATGTTATCGTCGACTACGATTATCTAACAGTTCAAGTACAGTTGATATAGTTGAAGCGCAGTCAAAACATGGTTTTTGGGGATGGAATTTGTGGCGTCAACCTATAGGCTTTCTTGTTTTTCTCATTTCTTCCCTAGCCGAGTGTGAGAGATTACCTTTTGATTTACCAGAAGCAGAAGAAGAATTAGTAGCAGGTTATCAAACCGAATATTCGGGTATCAAATTTGGTTTATTTTACGTTGTTTCGTATCTAAATCTACTAGTTTCTTCATTATTTGTAACAGTTCTTTACTTGGGGGGTTGGAATCTTTCTATTCCGCACATATCCGTTCCCGGGCTTTTTGAAATCAAAAAAGCGGGTAGAGTCTTTGTAACACTAATTGGTATTTTTATTACATTAGCTAAAACTTATTTGTTCTTGTTCATTCCTATCACAACAAGATGGACTTTACCGAGGCTGAGAATGGACCAACTATTAAATCTTGGATGGAAATTTCTTTTACCTATTTCTCTAGGTAATCTATTATTAACAACTTCTTCCCAACTTCTTTCACTGTAAAAGAATACGATATTCTATATTCATGACTTGGCCCAAACAAGAGAAAGAAACAAGCATCAAATTTTTTATAGATATTCACGATATGTTCCCTATGGTAACTGAGTTCATGAATTATGGTCAACAAACAGTACGAGCCGCAAGGTACATTGGGCAAGGTTTCATGATTACCTTATCACACGCGAATCGTTTACCTGTAACTATTCAATACCCCTACGAAAAATTGATCACATCAGAGCGTTTCCGCGGTCGAATCCACTTTGAATTTGATAAATGCATTGCTTGTGAGGTATGTGTTCGTGTATGTCCTATAGATCTACCTGTTGTTGATTGGAAGTTGGAAACTGATATTAGAAAGAAACGGTTACTTAATTACAGTATTGATTTCGGAATCTGTATATTTTGTGGTAATTGCGTTGAGTATTGTCCAACAAATTGTTTATCGATGACTGAAGAATATGAACTTTCTACGTATGATCGTCACGAATTGAATTATAATCAAATTGCTTTGGGTCGGTTACCAATGTCAGTAATTGACGATTACACAATTCGAACAATTTTGAATTTCGGGCAAATTCAAAATGTTTGATTTAAGAGCAAGTCCCAATTAATAACACTCAGTTTGATCTAAAAGAATGGGCTTTTTTTCTTGGTGAATAACTACAAACTAGTGATTAGTTGGTGAAGATCGTGGGTTAATTTGGACTAGAATATAGAAATATATAAATATTCTAGATCTATATTAAGGATTTCAAAATAGTCAAAATATATAGGCTCAAACGACTCTTTCGGAGAAAGAAGGAAATTGAGCCAATAGCGATATCTACATCAATTCACATACATGAAAATGGAATTCAATTAATAATTAAGAACTATCATAAAAAAATAGAGTGACTTCTTTTTTCCTGGACAGGTCAATAAAGTTATGAAAGATTTCAATTTATTTATCTCTTTTTTTATATATAATGGATTTACCTGGACCAATACATGATTTTCTTTTAGTCTTTCTGGGATTAGTTCTTATATTAGGGGGTCTGGGAGTGGTATTACTTCCCAATCCAATTTATTCTGCCTTTTCCTTGGGATTGGTTCTTGCTTGTATATCCTTAATCTATATTCTATTATCGAACTCTCATTTTGTAGCTGCTGCGCAGCTCCTTATTTACGTAGGAGTCATAAACGTTTTAATCATTTTTGCTGTGATGTTCCTGAATGGTTCAGAATATTACAAAGATTTTCATCCTTGGACCCTTGGAGATGGTTACTTCGATGGCTTGTACAATTTTGCTTCACTAATTACTACTATTCCAGATACGTCATGGTACGGGATTATTTGGACTACAAAATCAAACCAAATTATAGAGCAAGATTTGATAAATAATAGTCAAGAAATTGGGATTCATTTATCAACAGATTTTTTTATTCCATTTGAACTCATTTCAATAATTCTTTTAGTTGCGTTAATAGGCGCAATTGCTGTAGCTCGTCAATAATCACTTTTTAGAAGGGGGAATCAAAATCAAACTGTATTCTGGACTATCACATTCATTTCCTTTCTATTCTATTGGAATTCATGTATAAAAAAATTCTTTACTTTATTAGTTCGATCTATTACCAATATATTTCTTTATTTTATTACTTGGTATGTTCTAGTTAATATAATTAATACTCCCTCCGTCCCTAAATTATTGTCCTGGTTGACCCGGCGCACTCCGGCGCACAGATTAAGAAAAAACAATTGACTTGATTATTTATATTGGTTTAATGTGTAGTTTCCTTTAAAGCCCATGTGTAGGTGGATCATAATTAAAGTAAGGTGAAAAAGTAAGGGCAAAGTGGTAAAAGTGATGTTCTAAAAAGGTAAGTTTCAAAGTGGACAATTATTTTGGGACGGACAAAAAAAGAAATGAGGACGATAATTTAGGGACGGAGGGAGTAAAATTTTTGTTCATATTGAAATGAATCGAGATTGATAAGGAGTTAGTTAATGATGCCCGAACATGTACTTGTTTTGAGTGCCTATTTATTTTCTATCGGTCTATATGGATTGATCACGAGTCGAAATATGGTTAGGGCTCTTATGTGTCTTGAACTTATATTAAATGGGGTTAATATCAATTTTGAAACATTTTCTGATTTTTTTGATATGAGAAAAAATCAAAAAATAATGATTAGATATTACTCTCATTATTATTTCCTTAAATAAATTCTCATGAGAGTCTCTTGACCCGAATCCTTTGATAAATTGTGCTCCCTCCGTCCCTAAATTATCGTCCTCCTTTCCTTTTTCATCCGTCCCAAAATAATTGTCCAGTTTAAAACTTACCTTTTTAAAACATCACTTTTACCATTTTACCCTTACTTTTTCACTATACTTTAATTATAGGCCACATACACATGGGCTTTAAAGGAAACTACACATTAAATTAAATCAATATAAATAATCAAGTCAATTGTTTTTTCTTAAACTGTGCGCCGGATCAACTAGGATGATTATTTAGGGACGGAGGGAGTACAAAATTAGACTAAAGATTGAATGGAAATTTTTTTTTACCGAAATAGGGGATTTAAACTAAGAAATTATTTAATATAATATTAAATTTGAAATATAATATAATACTATATTAAATAATAGTATAGAATACTATATAATAGTGAAAATTTCTCTAGATAAAAAATAAGAAAGTAATAAAAAAATTGATAAGTAAGAACAATACAAGAAAAGATAAGAAGAAATACGTCCGCCACCAAGAAATTTGATACCCTCGCCCAGAAAGAAACTCATAAGACCAACCCCATTAGTAATTCCATCAACTACTTGTCTATCAAAAAAATGAGTTAATTCAGACACTCTTCTGATCCCCCTTAGAAAGTATGTTGCATAAAAAGTGTCGATATAACCACGATTATATGACCAATCATATATCCCATTTCTTATCTTGTCAGAAACTATTATCTTAAGATTTGTTTTAACAAATGAATTAATTAAATCAAAATTTTTCAAAGATGAATAAAGAGGCTTATATAAAAAAAATGCTATAACGATTCCCAGATAGGCTATACTGATGGAAAACATTCCATCTTTCACAAATTCAGACCAACCTGTTAAATTATTCGAATTTTGATGTAAAAGGTTTATCGAGGGTGTTAACCATTTTGATAATATATCCAACTCAATTTCATTAAAAGAAAGTCCCAGGAATCCAACAAACAACGTAAATAGAACTAATATAAGGATCGGAAATAATATAGGATTATCCGATTCATAAGGATAGGAAAAAGTCTTCTTATTCCCAAAATGAGAAATAGTAATAAAAGGTTGGTTTATATTTCTTCCATTTTCATTAATTTGATATATCTTCTTTGAAAAAAAAGAAACATTTTCATTATTCTTCATTGTTAATAACGTGAACAAACGAAAGTCTTTCTTATTGCCTTTTTCACGTTCTTTACCCCATAGAGATATTGAGTAGCGGGAAGTCATTTGTTTACCGCTGTAATTTTGCAAATGTGCATTTAAATGTCCTTCAAAAGTAAGTAAATAGATTCGAAACATATAAAACGCGGTAAATCCTGCCGTAGACCAAGCTATTATTGCAAGACTCGGAGAATATAACCAACTATCATTAAGAATTTCATCTTTGGACCAAAAACAAGCAAGGGGCGGAATACCACAAAGAGAAAGTGTACCTAATAAAAAAGAAGTTTTGGTTATTGGTACATGTTTTGTTAAACCTCCCATAAAAACCATATTTTGACTTTTAGTTGGAGAATATCCAACAATTGTTTGCATTGAATGAACAACGGAACCAAAGCCTAAAAACAATAAATGCTTTAGAATGAAATAAAGCACTTCGATAAGACCCCATACCTAGAGTTATATCGAACAAAAAATCTATTATTTTATTTTAAGATGTTTCACTTAAAAGTCAACTTTTAAAAATTAAAATATAAAAAAATATCATTTTATTACTCATAAACTACTAAAAGTATAATTTTCTTAAAAAGATTTATTTTCAAACGGAGACTCTTTGCTAGAACAGAACGGAGGGAGTAATAAATAAATAAAAACTGACCCCGAATGCAGTGAATCACTGCAAACCTTAATGCTATAAATGATACGACTTCACTATTACTGATTTATTCTTATCCATAATTTCCAGCTAATGCTAATGCTAAAAAATGTGGACCAAACACACTAACGCTCATTCTCATTCTCATTCTCAACTGGTAAAAGTTCAAATTCAGAAAATGTTATGAAAAGAACATATTACAAGATTCAAATTTCAAACAAACAGAATCAACAGATACACAGAGAGAGGGCAGGTCCTAAATATTCCTCCCTATTAATGCAAAATATCTTCTTTTACCACCACAACTGCTTACAATTATTTCCCCCTGAAGTTAAAAACAAAAATGGTTATCAAGTTAAAAACAAATATCAGGGGGGGGGGATACATTCACACAAACAATATTAGAGAGAAGAGAGAACGAATCATACGTGTTCATCATCAGCGTAATGTTATCCCCTTTCAGTAGGATCCTGCCTACACAAATAAATGTATAAAGCAGAAGATTAAAGATTGTCAAGGAATCCTTGCATAGACGGGGCAAGATTGAGTCAAATTTGTTCATCTTATTGTTTTATATTGTTTTAATATTTGGGTAAATATCCTAACAATTTCCAATTTCCTAAAAAAACTCTTTCCAAATAAAGATTAAATTACTTTCAATTACCTTGATTTGATCCACAACTGATTCTAAAAAACTATCGAGAAACATCCGCACAAAGTATTTATGAGACTAAAATTATTAGGATAACCCCCCATCTATTCTTGCCAATGGATTTAACCAAATACAAAAGTGTAGTTTATTCACCCAAATGGTTTCCAACATATTTGATTAAAAAATATATGTTCGATAATGAATAAACTATGTTATTCACCCAAAAAGTTTCAAACATATTTGATTGGGAAAAATAGTATAAAATAGTTCAAAAACCATTTGGGACCATCTTTTTCGATGAATTAACAACTAACAAGACATGATCATGCAAAAGTATTAATGGTTTTTTTCCTTTTGTTTAATACATTTTTTATCAAATATGTTTGACATCATTTGGGTGAATAAAATAGTACATTTTCATTGTTGTACAAATGTTCGAATGATTTTTTTTAATCAAATATGTTTGAAACCATTTGGGTGAATAAACTAAACTTTTGTTTTCAGTTAAATCTGTTGGCAAGAAGAGTTGGTGTGTTATCCTAATGATTTTAGTATCATAAATACTTGGATGTGTTTGTGCTCATGTTTCTCGATAGTTTTAATAAAAGATGATAAGAATTAGAAATTGTTAGGATTTTAAATAAAAGTGAACACCCAAATATTAAAACAATACCAAAAATAGTGACTAGCTATGCACCAATGAGAGTGTTGGTCTTGTTTGGTGAACAAATTCGGACTTGCTGAGCATTACACTACAACCTAACCCAAAGAGAGAAAATGCATGAAATGGGGGAAGAGAAAAAAGAAAGAGTTAAAAAAAGACCACTTGTTACCCACCTAGATGCTTTCTGCTCTTCTTCTTCATACTAACTTCCTCAGCATCATCGAGAACCAAATTCATGTACTCATCAAAACCCTACGAAACAAATAAAAACACAAAGAACTTTGAATTTACATGGTTCTTGAATCAGAATGTGATCACGCACGAACTAGCCAAAAATCTAAAAAATCGTGAACAATAATGACAAAGCTTATACATGCTTGGTGATGGTCATTATTGGTCAGCTACAAACATCACTTGTGTCTTACACCACAAAGGGACCAATTTCCCTATCTAGGACCAGTTATTAACCAAGACAGGGAAGAAGAAGATGATACTAGTGACGGGCGGATCGAGGACTTTGGTACCACGTGGGCTTGGTATTTAAAAAATATAGTAAGCATTAATAAGAGTGCCAAAAAAAATACTCCCTCCGTTTTCAAATTATCATCCACCTTTCTTTTTTCATCCGTTCTTAGATAATTGTTCTCTTTCAAAACTCTCACTTTTAGGAAAACACTTTTACCACTTTACCCTTACTTTTTTTATCTAATTTAATTATAGCCAAAAACTCAATGGCATTAAAAGAAACCAAACATTTCACCAATATTTATAATACAGTCAATTATTTTTTGCTTAAACGGTATGCCAGGTCAAAGTAGACAATATTTTGAAAACGTAGGGAGTAGTATTTTAATATTAATGCTTCTAGTGCAAAACAAAATATTGTAAACATTAAAAATACTGCAAACGGTATAGGTTGCCAACTTGTTTGGGTTACATAAAAAAATTTGTTTTTTTGGGCAAATTTTGCGTAGGGGTTGAGCCCCACTTACCATTGCTTTGGATTCACCCATGAAGAGGAGAAGTGGAGAAGTCATCCAAAGCATTATGTGATACACGTATACCAATTATGGAAAAGAATGTGCAGCAACTAAGAGAGAACGTGTTAGCAAAACGAGTATAGCTGAAACAAGAATGTTAAAATGGATGTATGGTAACTAGGGAAGATAAACTCCAAATAAACTAATTCATGAAACAATAAATGTCTCCCTGATAGGAGAGAAAGTGAGAGCACATCGCTTAGGATTTGGGATAGTTAGACACAGGCAACATAGACCACTAAGTGCACCCATTAGGAAGTGTGATAGTATCACTACCAACAATTAGAATAGAGGTTAGGGAAGACCAAAAACTAGTGTCAACAACAATGGATTGTATGATGACTACCTTGCACTCAACAACCGAACCAAATGGCCAAAAAAGATTCATGAATTCAGGAGCCGACCCTACATGATTGGAACAAGCATTGAGTTGAGTTGTACATTACACAAAAAACTGCTTTCAATGTGTGTAGAACAGTAACTTCATCTCCCACGTGGGTAATTCCTTTCTAGCTAAAATATAATGAAAATTCTAAGATAAATGAATCTCTCTCCCTGTACACATGCGAGTAAAAGTGTGCTAAACCAACAACTTATTCTTTCTACTTATAACCAAAAGGGGGACACTGAGTCACTGATAAATCTACACTAGCATGAAGCCAGGTTTGAAGGGGGTAACAAATATTGCACTTCAGCTAAAATATGAATGCAAAGAAAAATAAGTTGTTAACGGAAAATAGATCCCAAAAAAATACACAAGTGGCTATTTGGTGCGTGAATGACTCTCTCTCCCTCTCTCTCTCTCTCTGTTATAATCAATCCTCTAAGCACAGGTTTGAGCATTTAGCGGGACTTTTCACTCCATTCATATTGGTCAACCTACCCCTCTTCCCTCTCGCTCTCCAGATGCCCCTCTTTGCCCATGAGGATCACCCATCTAGTAAATGGTAAACTATAACTTCTTTTTTATAATAAGTAGCTCTCACCAATATCCATAATCATTTTGATAGAACCCAAACCCTTGCACATGCTTCTAGTAAAACAAACTAGAGCCTCACTTTAATTTGAAAGAAAATGTGTTGAGACTTGCAAGATGCAAAGAGAAGAGTGAAGGAAAAGATGTTCTTCTAAAATACTATAAGTAAATTCATACTACTTTTCCCACAACAACTCAAATAAGTGGTGAATTTAGAAAGAAAAAAAAACATGAACAATCCCATGTCACCACCTTCACGAGTTTCTTTATAAGAACACACTGATTACCTTATTAAATCAAATCAAATCAATGCATGAATCTTATATTCCCGTTACCTTATCAAGCTCTAATTTCACTTTCCAAGCATTTTCTTCCAAATAACAACTACAGAATCCCATAATTTCTGGAAAGAAAACACTTGTAAGGATCATGGTTATTGCATATTGCAAACCTGAAAAACCCATCATTCACCATTTCATACTCCTTCCATAATAAGCCTTTCGTATAATATGGTTCAGCTGTCAAATGCATAAAAGTTGTCCCCTGCCCTGCACATCCTACAAGGAAAACCACATCTTTGTTGGACTCAGCTCATAAACAACCAATCCTGTCTTTCCTTTGACTCTCATCGAAACAGCAGGAATTTTTTTTCAAAATCCCGATACAAATGATTTACAACACAAGTATCTCAGCACTAGGATGGAATTTGGGGATCCATCTCACTACCTCTAATTCTAAGGTTCCCACAGCTAGTTATTTAAATCAAGGGTTGTATTTTTTTTTTCCTCGTCTATTTTTCTGTTGTTAGGAGACAGTAGGGTATAGCTACAAAATGAACAAAGGAATCAGATGGCATCATCATCGATGGGATATGGAAGATTTAGTGCAAAGATTTCCTACCAATCCTAAGCTTCCGGGGAGAGGATCCAGATATTACCTATCCAATCCTAGCAATTTCATACATCTTTCTGCAGTAATCATAAAGAATATGACTCCTCGAGATTCCAATATTCTAGTGTAATAGGGTACATAAATTTGCTACACCTTTTCTTTCCTTCATAACCTGAGAAACTCTTCATCCTTCTGCCTCTTCTAAGAACTCAGACAGTTGTCTCAAATCAACTCAACCTCTGTCCCAATTACTTGGAATCGACTACATAAAATCCTTTTCGCCATTGTCCAAAGCAAGGTTATACTGTTATACATCTACCAACAGTCAACTCATCTCTCTTAGTAGTTTAGGCAGTTAACTCCCATGCCTATCATTCCTTTGACTCCCATCTAAAAGCAGAAACTTTGACAAAATCCCAATAAGCTTCATATGTACATGTGATATGATGCAATTATCTCAGCTCTAGAAGATGTCAAATCAGTGAATTAGGGTTCCCATGTGAAAAAAGGAAGGGCCAAAAAAACATCAAGATAAGGGGTAGAGAAACATCAATTGTATGCAATAAACCGATAAATCATAAGTTATTACACCTACCATAAGCAACAATCATCAGAAAGTTCTTTATGCTACAGCAGCCTATTACATACAGATATGAAAAGCCTAGGAGAAAAATAAGTATACAAGGAGGGAAAAATAGGCAGAACTCCCTGTGGTAACCTGATTGTGGGATTCACTTCCATATTTATTTATTTTTGAGCTTCACCTTATTGTGGTATGTAAAACATAGCTGGAGGACCTTTGGTCTGGTTGCCGTCAGTTACGTTGGTAAAAGTAACAAAAAGTGTTCTGACTATCACGTGATGAGTAAACAGACACATATGACCCTCCACACACAAAATGACAAAATTGTCCATATATAAGATACATTAGAAAATGAGAAAGTAAATATTTTAATTGTTAAACTACATTTATTTACCAAATAATCCATAAAGTACTAACACGATACATCTCCTTTCTTCTAACTCTTTTCAAACCATTAACTCCACCACAGTACCAACATCAACAACCGAGTTGGGCAACACAGTTTTTTTTATGGGTAAGTGTGACCCTTTGCGTGGATTGGAACCAAGGACCTCAACGTCTATGCCTGAGTGCCCTTGCCATCTCTCCCACCCCTTGGGATTCGTTCTGTTTTAAACTGAACTAGATGGGAGTTTGGTTCGATCTTTATCTATGAGAGGTGGCGACCAACGGATAATATATGTTTTAAAGTGAACAGAACAACAAAATTGTATAAACGGTTAATTTTGAAGATGAAAATCCCCCAGCTAAAAAAAAGTACCACATTTAATTTACTAGCATCAAATTTTGGCTTCAACATTATGCATCTAAACAAATACAAAGAGGCTGCAAGCGTGTGACATCAACTCAGAAGATCCCTGTAACAAAATTAGCAGCAGTTGAAAGTGTTGGTGTCTTTGGGCCAGCTATCTCCGGCAGACTCCCCCATCATCTCCACTAGTAAGCCGGTGGCTTTGACGAAGCCTAAGCGATGTGGTTGAGGAGAGATGGCCTAAATCGAAGAGGCCACCCTTATTGGAAGGGCATACCTCATCAAGCAGCGATCGAGTCCCTTCTTCTTCAAAAGCTATAAATCAATTATTGAGTGTTTCTAACTATGTGGTATTTATATATAGAGAGATAGACAACTGATGGGGTGGAAAGTATGGTGTTGATGTTAGAATAAAATTGAGAGAGACTGAGAGAGAGATGGGTATGGGGTAATTGGTATCAAAAGAGATGGGTTATCATGTGGCAGTGGTTATGGCATGCGGGTGAGGCACAATTGGGTGGCGATGGGTTTATAGGTTGAGCTGTTGAGGCAGCCATAAACAGAATAAATAGTTTAATTTTATCACCTTCAATTCTTCAGACCCGCATATAACCCCCACATACTAGATGTTTTGGTATAAATTTATAAGAGTTACACGGGGGAATTTAGTCTTTTTACATGCCTCCATCACCTCAAACTCATGAAAGTTAGCCTCCCTGAACTTTTCTAAGCACAAGGAGGCAAAATTGCACAAAAACTAACACAAGGCTGCAAAACCCAAAGATAACCACAAGGGGATTCCACCTATTTTTCCCGTTAAATAATGAAGTAATCCTTCCAAATTTCTTCAGGCACAACAAAGCCAAGAAAAGTATCAACCCCCAAATACACACTTTATCCCAACCATCAACAGTTTATGATAGGTATCAACCCCCAAATACACACTTTATCCCAGTCGACAATAAAAAGTAACTAATGAAACAGAAATATACAACAATCAGTATCATATATTTTTATTGATAGATAAGTGTCACCCCTTGTTGGTATAGGGATTGGAACCAATGACCTCAAAGTCTTCAATCGGAACTTCAGCATGAAACATGCACCAATTCAAGGAAACCTCTAACTAGATATGAGCAGAATAATCAAGCAAACAATCATTTCATACGGCAAATGAAAGGTTTTAACATACGATAATGCGCCCCTCGATCCTCAAGTCCTTCTGCTCAAATAGCCAAATCTGAATACGAGCTTTCTGTTTAAATCCACAGAAAGTATCACATTAGCTAATTGGTTCAGAGAAACTACGGTAAGAAACCAGCGAGCATCATAAAAAATTGGGAAATTTTGATATAAAACTTACACTTTGAAGGAACCTGAATATCAGGTTCTGAAAATCACCGTGCATCCACCAATTCAAACATAAAATTCAGTTAGCGATTACAAATTAATAGAAAATATTCGGAAAAAAACTAAATTAAAATTGAGAAAAAAAATATATACAGGAAAAAGGGAAGTTGGGAGTAAAAAGTAGGGCGAACATACGATGGGTTGGGTCATGATCCGCTGAACTTTAGTGCTCGCCATGGCTGCTTTCGGCTGTGCACTCAGACTTCTTCTCCTTTCCCCTGGCTCGTAGAAACGAAGAAAACCCTACTACAAGTCTTGGGAACACGCAAACCCTAATCCTGGAGGAAACTCCTTTTTTCTGAAATAACTACAGTTTTCTCGCTCCCGACGTCGGGTTCACATTTCGGGTCTAGTCAGTTTTGGGTGGTTGGCCCGCGCCAATCCAGTTAGGTTTCTCTTATCTTCTCTTTTAAATGGTGTGACGGCCCAACATGTTTAAATTTGAAATTTTTTTTGGTAACATAAATGTCAAGCGAAACACGTCAAATATGCATTATAAATCTACTAGTACTCTTGTCCGTGTCGATGGCACGGCACCAATTTGAAAATTTATCAATAAATGAAGCAGATAATGTGGAAATGAACTACTAAAAATATTATTTTCTTAAAAAAATTGACTTTCAAACGGCCTCTTTGCTAAGAGAGATTAATTAAAAATTTGTATCGAAATTGCGGGACAAAACGGGCCGACAAAAATATACTGTGGAAATGAACTACTAAAAATATTATTTTCTTAAAAAAATTGACTTTCAAACGGGTCCTCTTTGTCCAGAACAGAGGGATTAATTAAAAGTTTGTATACGAAATTGCGGCCGGACAAAATGGGTCGGACAAAAATTAAATTGCTTAAGTTAATTACAATAACAGTTAAAAAAATTCAAATTACAAAACTTACGTTTTTTTTTAATTTTTTAAATTTGCATATGAAATTACGGGTCGAAAAAAAATTTAATTAATTAAGTTAATTACGATAACAATTAAAAAGAAAAAAAAATACAAATACAAACTTTTGCAATCATAAAACTGTAAAAGAGTAAATGTAAAATAATAATGTAGTCATTCGCACATATAAGAGCTGCAACACTGAGCTGTATTGTAATAAGTCGATTATCCAATAAGTCGATTTAATAAGTCGTAAATTAAAAGACAAAAACAGTTTAGATGAGATTTATAGATGAGATAAAAACAATTTATATGAGATTTATATATGAGATAAAAACAGTTTAGATTAGATTAGGAATCTTCTTGACAGTCCTGATTCAGGGGGACACATGTGTCAGGTAGAATAAATTACAGCCGTTTGATATAAGTATAAATATGCAATCTCAGTTGTTTGATATAAAGTAAAATAATCAATCTCAACCGTTTGATATAAAGTAAAATAATCAATCTCAACCGTTTTTTATGAGACTGAGCTGTATTGTATAATAGATTTGTAATGTGTAGGTTTCTTTATAATAAAAGTATGTATAAAAAGTTAGCATAAAATGGTCATAGTGTTTTTCCAACAAAAATTTAAAAATAGGCAATTATTTTGGAAAGACTTTTTTTTTAACCAGGTTAAATCCTGGGGCAGTAGTTCCGGTCCCTCATTGTTACTACTAGGAAAATCGCGGGATATGCCCTAATGATACAGGGTTTGAGAACATATCAACTAATAACACATATACAAGCTCCAACCTCAGAAGAAAGCAAATTGTTTCCACCAAGTATCGAACTCACGCTGCATGCCTCCAGAATCTTATGTCCCCCTCCTTTTACCACTCGGCTATGCCCCGAGGGACTATTTTGGAAAGACTTGATCACGCAAAAGCGGTGATCTTATCTTATGTTAGCACAAGACAACGGGATATGGTGAAGGAATAATGAATCAAGGAAGATATCCGGCATATTACTCTTCCAAACATTAACAAACCCTCTCTAACACTTTCAAATACTAACAACCCCTCTCTAACACTGGAGTCGTGGCGGTTACATTGACTATTGCTAAACTGAATTGAAGGGAAGAGACTTTAAACAAAAATACGGGAAACAACTATGGTTTTAGACCGGTTATGATCAAGATCCTTGGAAATTTCTCGAGGGTGAACCTTCCAGACCCTTTTTCTCTTTTGTTTTCCCTTCTTTTTCATAGCCTTCAATTCCCTTTTTATATCCTATCGGACCGTGGCATGGTCCTTCATGAGATGGGAGGTGGCCGCCTCTTATAGGCAGAGCCGGGCGGCCCTTCATCATTCTTCTGGCGCTGAATTAGGTGAATGATTTGAAAAGATGGACGTCTGTCAGAGGAGCAGTTAGCTGAGTGTGGCAGTACTTTTGTCATATGATCAGGTTATGAGGCAGAGCTACAGTATAATGACTTCATCGGGATGTGTGCCACGTTGGGGCGAGCGGGGAGAGTATTTGCCAAGGTGGAATCATATACTTCGGCTTTGACGGAGAGAAGGAGTGGCAGTGCCGACCCAATGCTGCTTGGTGAGGGTTGAATCGAGGAGCCTTTTCTCAAAAGTTGGCTACGCTCTCCCAGTGGCTCAATAAAGGTGGTCGTGAGTCGGCACCCACTGAATTCCTTTGGTGGGTCCGTTCTTTGGTCGGCATGATAGCGACTGATCCCTTCTCAGACCAGCTCGGTGATGGTGGGTCCCAGGTCGGCTCCTGCCGAGATCCTTCAGTAGCCCCCCACTTCTTGGTCATGGTCGGTAGCAGGTGGCCGAGAAGTAAATCGCTAAGACCCGACCTTTTCGTACAAGTTGTTCTTGTTTTTATCATCTTCCGAGACATACAATGATAATGATCTCGGCGACGGGAGGAGTGGAAATGAAAGGTGATTGGAGAACTCATGAGAAGAATTGAGGTGAAGTGTGACTAGGTCGGCAAGTACCAGTGACTCTTCTCGGCATCACCTGAGCTTGGGCCGAATGGCGTGGCTGCACGATTTGTTTTGACTGCTTGCCTTTCGCGCGAGAGGAGCGCTGACGATTTATTTTTTATGGGAAATTGGGCCATCATAAAGGCAACTTCCCTTTGTCAGAACATTAAATATAGGGTGTCTTCTCAAATTTCAAAACTACTGTAGAGCCGCCTTTTTCCGTGAGACTAATCATTTGGGCGGGAAATTGAGGCGTCGCTTTTAAATGTTCCTAGGGAACGCTTATGGACTGAACCAGTTTTTGAAAACGGTATCGCTTTGAATCTGGTATTTATAGCTTTCATTTTCATCCTTTTTACTTTTACCGCTTTTCATTCTTCCCACCGTTCTTTTTCTTCTCTTCTTTGCATTCAGGTGAGCTCCGGCCAGATTTTTTCCAGGGATCTTTTGTGCCTCCCCTTGTTCCTTAACCCAATAAGTGTCCTACTTCCTTTTTCTTGTGTCCACGAGATTTCAGCGGGGGACAACCTTATTTTCCCAGTTTTCCTTTCCTAATTGATTATTCCGGCAGCTTCGTGTGTTTTCAGGAGAGGCTCCGGACTTGCATAGGTTGCCAGTGACGAATCGGACTATTTCTTTGCTTGCATCACGGTAAGCCCCGGGCTTATCTTTTCTGTTTTCCCTTGGTCTTGTTTCCTGTTTGTTTGAAAATGCTCTGGCCTCCCTGTTATATTTTTGATCCTTCCTCTTCTAGTAGCTCTTCGAGCTTTGACGATTCGTCGGATGAGGTGAGGCCACTAGTGATCAGGAGCCCACTTCCTGGTTGTACTGGGGCCTCGGCCATACCGTTCTACCATGCCCTAGGGGGATTTGTTAGGACTTTGACCATTAGGAGTCCTTCGCCTAGGAACCCTGATGTTTCTGCCGATGTGTCTTCTTTTCCTGAAGAAGCGTCAAGGGGTTTTCCATTTGTCGAGCCGGAGGTCAATGCTTAGGTGGATTTTGAAAACTTGTCTTCGCCCCTTAAAGATGTTACTGAGTCGAGTGTTAGTGTTGAGACAAATAGGGGGGACGAAGGGGTCGCAGGGTCCGCGCACTGCGGCGTTCATTTTAGTGTGTTTCATAGTGAGGAACGCACAGTCGACCCAACAGTTCGGGTTGAAACTGTTGTTGATCCACCGAGCTCGGGCTGTTCTTCCCCTGCCTCAGTTTCTTCTATAGATTACGGCGAGGATGATCCTTTTTTGGACTCCGTTTTCAGCAAGTCCCCTCATGGAGATCCCATGTATCGCCAGTCCCGAGGCAGCTGGAAGGCTGTTACACTATCGTCGAGCTGAAAAGGTGCTGGAGTCTCGGCGAGTCGAAAGGATGTCTAGCAGTGGTGGTGCGTTAGTTTCTGGTCGGTCAGAGGCTCGGGAGGTAGAGTGCGAGAGAGCGTCACACTATCTTCGGCCATTTAAGAACCATATCACCTCCGAGGATGTAGTTGAATGGGTCACAAAGTATGGTTCTGATTGTTTTCGGGGTTCGGCTCCAGACCCGTCCTTGAGCCTGGGGGAGCTCCGTCAGCTTCGGAGTCACGTCGGCTTTTATCTTTCCCTTTTTGAGTCATCCAAGATGCGGCTTCCACTCGATCCGTTTATTTGCGAGTTTCTGAGGGAGACAAGCTCTGTTGCTCTGGATCTGACCCCTAATTTGACGAGGGCATTAGTGTCCTTTATTGTGTGCACCAGGGCGCAGGGGTTTGAGCCCTCCCTCTCTTTGTTCTGCCATTATTTTAAGGTGGGTCTTGCTATGCTTCGGATGACCGGAAGTAGGCACGCGCATGGGTTCCCCCTCATGGCCAATTTTGTTCACAAGGACCATAAATGGTCAAACAAAGTTCTGTTGGTGGAGTGCAGCGGCGGGTGGAATTTTGAGATACCTGAAGGAGAGCCCCATGGTATTGTTAAGACGAAAAAGTTGAGTTCGGCCAACCTGGCCATGAAGCGAGCCATTGAAGCCCCCATGTTCAATGTCCTTGGCGAGCAGGTTCATAGTTGCAACTGGAAGACAATCATGGGGAACGACCTACTTCTTTCCAGGTTCGGGGTTTCTTCGTTGAAGTACAAAGAGGTCGGAGTGGCTTGTTCGGGTGTCAAGTATGCGAGCTGTGAAGGCTGGCCGATGCACAACGGAGGCGTATTTGGCTCGGAGTGTTTGACTTGCAACGGGAAAGATAAGCCTGGCTGCCTTGTGCTAGGTGATTCGTTTGTTCTCTTTGGTCTTCGTTTCTTTCGCCTTCCCCTCTTATTATTTTTTCTTCCTTCTTTGTCTCTCTCTCCCCCCCTTTTTTTACATCAGTATCGTTGTGCAGATATGGGAATGACTCGCGACGATCTGATAGCTCGGAAAAAGGAAGAGGGCAAGAAGCGAAGGGATCTAACTGGGGCTACTCGAACAAGCGAAGCGGCTTCTCATGGTGAGGAAGAAGTTTTGCCCACGGCCGGTGTTACAGAGGACCTCCCAAGGTTGCGGCATATACATTTTCGGCAAGGCCAGGCCTCGCTACCTCTGTTGGGGCCCCTAAACCCAGCCCAGAGGATCCATTCGCTAGCCCGTCGCAGGCGATCCGAGTTCGGCGATTCCGCCGAGGTCGCGCGACATGACCTTTTTATCCTTTTCTTCTCCTATTTATTATTTCTTTTGGCGTTGCCTTATGGTTCCTCGGGAGTTAAGCCTTGTTTTTTCATAAGCGAGGTGACCTTTTTATCCTTTTCTTCTCCTATTTATTATTTCTTTGCTCTTTTTAGTTATTTGGGCATATCTTTGGCTTCTTATTAGGAGAGGATGGTCTCGGCCCAAAGGGCCGTCGTTTCTTTGGGGCGAGAGGTCGAGAGTCTCCGCTCCGACGCTTTTGCCAGGCTGGATAGCATTGCCGCTCTTGAGGTCGAGCTGGTTGTGAAGAAGGGAAAGATATCCCAGCTGGAATCTGCAAAGGCCGCGTGGCTGGAGGCTGAGGAGGGTTTGAAGGCGAAGGTCGCCGAGGGGGAGCGGATGGCTCAATCCAACGAGAAGCTGAGGGCCAAGTTGTTGGCTTTGTCCTTGGAAAATGATCGGTTGAATGCCGAGGCTGCGTCTATGACGACTAGGGACCAGGTCATTGCTGACTATCCCACGTCGGCCGCTTATGAGGACAAAGTTCTGGATATTATGGAGAAGAGTCGAGTCCAGACTTTCAGGGCTGCTGCTACCGTTGGCGTTCCGGCGTTTACTATTGTGCAGATGGCCGCACTTGAATCTTTCGGATCCGAGTGCCGAGCTGCTTCTTCTTTCATCCCTTTTGATCGGGAAGAGTTAGAGGAGATCCAAGAAGCGGATCTGAAGACTCAAGCCCCCGAATGGATTCCTTCTTCTGTTGATGGCGAAAATCTCTTCGTCCAGCTTTTGGCTCACGACATTTGGTTGAAGGGCTGCTTTCTTCCTTATGCTGAGATGGGGGTTCCATCGGACTCTACTAATGATTTTATGGGAGACCAGCTGATGAGAGAGCTGGAGGGGGCGAAGACTAACAGGAAAGAGCTGTCGAAGCAGAGATGGGAGGCCGATGGTCAAGCAGCTCGGGATGAAGCGGGGGTAGTGGACCCCTTGTAATTTTTAATTTTATCTTTGAACAATGTACCACCTCTTTTTGAACAATGTACCACCTGTGTTTATGCTTCGGGCAGTTTTCTTTTTGTTTAAATCATATGTTGCCTTTCTCGGCGAGTGATGTCATTTTGCTCGCGTCTATGGCTAATTTTCTTTGCAAGGGCTGTTGCTTCCCTCGGCAAGCAAGGTTTTTTATTCGCCTCTAGGGTTAGTTTTTTTGCAAGGGTCGTTGCTTCCCTCGGCAAGCGAGGTTTTTTATTCGTCTCTAAGGCTAGTTTTTTGCAAGGGTCGTTGCTTCCCTCGGCAATCGAGGTTTTTTATTCGCCTCTAGGGCTAGTTTTTTGCAAGGGCCATTGCTTCCCTCAGCAAGCGAGGTTTTTCATTTGCCTCTAGGGCTAGTTTTTTGCAAGGGCCGTTGTTTCCCTCGGCAAGTGAGGTTTTATTAGTAATATAACATTTCTTTGTCAAGCCTTGGTCATTAGAAAACTAAGTGTTTTCATTACATTCACCGGCAATATTTTTTGAGGTGGTCGGAATGTCAAGCGTTTTTTAGAGGAGTTCTATCTGGTTTGAAGAGTCTGTAAGTCCCGGCCCGTATGATGTCTGTGACCTGAAAAGGGCCCTCCCAATTGGGTGACAACTTATTTCCTCTCGTCTTGTTTCCTGTGGCTTCAATCTTCCTTAGGACTAAATCTCTGATGGCAAATGAGCGAGCTCTGATGCGTTTGTCGTGATGGGCTTTTGCCAGTATTTTGTAGTTTACTGACCTCAACTTTGCTTCCAACCTCTTTTCTTCCAGGTAATCGAGGTCGAGCTCTCTAACTTTTTTATTGCTCTCTTGGTCGTAGTGAGTTACCCTAATTGTTGGTAGGGCCATTTCGACGGGGGCCAATGCCTCGGAGCCATATGTTAAAGAGAATGGGGTTTTGCCTGTTGATCATCGTGCCGATGTTCTTATAAACCACAACACCGTTGGGAGTTCTTCTAGCCAAGCTCCCTTCTTTTCATCCAACCTTCTTTTCAGAGCGCGAAGAATCTGTTTGTTCGCCACTTCAGCCTGGCCGTTTCCTTGGGGATGTGCTACTGATGACTTTCAATGTTGGACTCCTCTCTCGTGGCACTTTATCGTGAATCGTTGGGAGAACTAGGTGCCATGATCTGAAATGACGGCCCTCGGCAATCCGAATCTACACCAGATTTGATTTTGAACGAAGTTAATTGCCTTCTGCTTAGTAATACTCGCCAGAGGTTGTGCTTCTATCCATTTGGTGAAGTAGTCGACCGCGACTATTACGAATTTATTTTGTCCTTTCGCCAAGGGGAATGGGCCAATCAAGTCAAGTTCCCACATGTCATATGGCCACGATGCTATTACTGGTGTTTGGGGGGCCGAGGGTAACCTAGGTATATCGGCGAACCTTTGACATTTATCGCATTTTCGGACATGTCTCTCGGTGTCCCTTCTCATTGTTGACCAATAATAACCGTGAAAAATGATTATGTCGGCCAGGCTACGTGCTCCAGGATGGCTTCCGCATACTCCTTCGTGTACTTCAGCTAACAATCCCTCCACGATTTCTAGGCGAACGCATCTCAAAAGGGGCTTTGAGAAGGATCTTCGGTACAACAGGTTTCCGATTATAGTGTATCTCGCCGATCTCCTTGCCATGGCCCACGCTTTTTCTTTCTCGTCAGGCAATATTCCTTACTCGATGTACCTTTTGATGTCATCGATCCAGCAGTCTGTTGCCGGGTCGGCCATCATGATTTTCTCGTTGTCGATGGATGGTGCAACCAAAATCTCGAACCATATTTCGCTTGGTAGCTCTGTTGGGTTAACCGAGGACAACTTAGAGAGGTAATCGACTTTTTTGTTGTCATCCCGACTTATCTGGAACAACTCCTAGTATTCGAATTGTGCGAGGATCCCGAGCGCGAAGTTCCTCAGATTTGTTCAGTGGGGTGGTTAACCCCAGCACTCCCCAAAATTTGTTTTACGACGAGCTGGGAGTCGCTAAAGAGCAGGGCTTGTGTGGCCCCCATCTCGAGGGCTAACTCGACCCCTGCTATCAAGGCTTCGTACTCGGCCACATTGTTTAAAGCCGAAAAGTTTAGTTTCAAAGCTTTGCCAATTTCTTCCCCGTCCGGCGTGGTGAGCAGAACGCCTGCCCCGTTGCCCTGCTCGCTTGATGATCCGTCCACAAATAATTTCCATGGTCTTTCTGGTCAGTTTTTGTGGGGGTAGTTATGGTTGGGCGTTTCCTTGTTGGAAAATGCTTTATTTGCCGAGATGTTCTATTCTTCCATTGATTTGAAGGATGTCTCAGCAATGAAGTCGGCAATCACTTGTGCTTTGATTGCTTTTCTCGGCAAATAAGTGATGGCATACTCGGTCAGCTCGACCGCCCATCTCAACATTCTTCCTACTACGTCCAAGCCACAGTAGATCTCGCGTAGCGGCGCATTCCTCAGTATCGCTATCTCGCGAGCTTTGAAGTATGGCTTGGGTCATCGGGATCAATGCAAGAATAATTGTCTCTATGTTCATGTATCGGTTTCGATGTCGAGCGCGTGAGAGACATAGTAAATGGTCTTTTATCGCTTTTTCTCTCGAAAGCAACACGGCAGGCGATGCATTCTGGCCGAGGCCGAGGTATACGCACAACCTTCGCTCGATAGGGTCGCTCAACATGGGGGTTACCAAGGTATTCCTTAAGTTTTTGGAGGCGAGGTCACATTTTTCGCTCCAAACTTTTGGCGCCCTCAGATCTTAAAGAAGTGGCAAACTCTTATCTCGCCGACTTGGAAATGAATCTTCCCAACGCCGCGATTTTCCTGCTCAACTTGGACCTGCTTTGACACATGTCAAGAGCTTTATCTCGGCCAAGGCCTTTATTTTTTTCCTGGTTAGCCTCGATTCCCCCCTCTCGTTTACTATGTAGCCCAAAAATTTCCCGCGGTTACCCCAAAAGCACATTCGATGGGTTCAATTTCATCTTGTTCGCTCTAAGGTTTTGAAAGTTTCGGCGTGTCTCCTACATGGTTTGATTCCTTGGTTTTAATCACCATGTCGCCGATGTAGGCTTCGACGTTCTCTTCCTAATTGATTTCCAAAAACCTTATTAACCATTCTTTGGTAGGTTGCCCCCGCATTTTTCGTGCCAAAAGGCATCATGTTGTAACAATAGAGGCTCTGCTGACTCAAGGCGATTTTGCTTGGTGATCCACATGCATTCTTATACGGTGGTATACGGAATAGCGTCGATGAAGC